>PVKE010000552.1:42979-105873 GCA_004027555.1 Craseonycteris thonglongyai | reverse complement strand
AAGATGACATTTGTGATGAATCTTAACAGTAGGCTGACCATACGTACTGTTTGAAATGGGACAGTCCCATTGTTTTTTGTCCCATTTAAAATGCAACGTCTGGTCAGCCTACTTAACAGGTATGAAGGAGCCACCCTGCTCGGCCCTGGGGGACAGCGTCCCAAGTAGAGGGAGTGTGGCTGGAACTAAGTGAGCAAAGGGGGAGGGGAAGAGAGGTGGGTGGAGGTGATCACTCAGGTCTCGGAAGGCTACCATGAGGAGCTTGGATTTAATCCCAGGCTGGCGAGAAGCCACTGAAGTTTTGAGAGCAGAGTACAGTATTTACACTTGAAATAGTTGGAGACTGGTGAGGACACCCCTGACACAGTGCAGGTGAAGAACGGCAGAGGCTGGGAGTGGAGGGGCTGGCAGGCTGGATGTGCTTTGGAGGTAGAGCAGAATGATTGACTGGCAGGTTGGATGTGAGGGGTGAAGAAAGGGAAGGCGTCTTCTTGCTTCTGGCCTCTCTAATTCAGCAAACGTGCAGTGAGGCCTGAATGCACTGATTCGACCCAGCGGACCCACTGGGACCAGGACAGCTACGTCCTCTGTATTCAACCTGGACACCCAGACGCTCACCTCACAGGGAATTGCAGGGTGGTGGCCAGCCCTCCGCAAGCTCCTGGGGCACCCTAGGTCCTCCCCTGGGCATTGTGGGGGTTCAGAAGAAGACCATCACCCCTGTCCTCCGGAGTTCAAGCCTCATCCCAGCCCTGCTCTGGCCGCTGCTGGTCACCCAGAACAATTCACCTCCCAGAAACTGCGCCCACTGGCTCGGTAGGCCAAAAGGAAGCAGGTCCTCCCGGCCAGACAGTGTTGACTTGAATTGTTTTTATTACATTCTTCCCGACAACATAAAGCCAGGGACCGATTTCTTGGGCCCCTATACAACCACAAAACCAAGTGCCAGACGAAATGCAAACACAACAGCCCACCAGAGAACATTCAGAGGCAACGTCATTCATCCAACATGCCGATGAGGTCATTTTGTGGAGTCAAAACCACCCCTTGCCCTGAGACGAGATCGGGCGTGTTCCAGGTGGGATGGCCGTGCACACCCCTTGCCATTAGGAGGGTTTTACTGGCTGGGTCAGTGTTTGCTTCTTGTGTTTACCTGGAGCTCCTACACTGCTGTGAGGCTGACTCGCTTTGCCCACTTCTTTTCCACTTTGGGCCACAGGGGAGGCCGCTCATAAGGGGAGCACGCAGGCCCATCGTTGGACCCCCACCCCCTGCTGCGGGCATGTCCGTCCCTCTGTTTGAAGGACCTTCATGGACCCCAGCGTGCTCACCTTGGGAGGCTCCAGCTCACCCCTTGTCAGACCTCTTAAAGTGTACCCACACCCCACAGCAAATAGAATTTTGTTCTTTATTTTTTTTTTTGCCATAAAAAGGAATTTATTTTTATAATTCTGCAGCTGAACTTATTTCAGTTAACGGGTTTTGTGTGTGTTGTTTTGGTTGTTGCTGTTACTACTTTACAGTCATAAAAGTTCCTTGTTCAGGTCTGAAGCACCTCGTAGGCCCTTGGAACTCTCCCAGGCCCAAGCGTTGGGCTCAGAGGAGCAGAAAATGAAGCTGTCATGCTGAGGCCTGCTGCTTTCTCTCCTCACCAACCCGAGACAGGTAAAGTGGGGCAGCCGGCGCCAACCTGACCCCAAGCACAGGCCAACCTGGGCCCTGAAAGAGGGCTGGCGGCTCTGAGCTACGAGGCCTGGGCCATTCTCGGGAGTCAGGATACATTCGTACTCACTGTTCCAGATTGTCACTGAGATGAAAGTCCTGAATTATGAAAGTCCCATGGAAGCCAGGTTACTGGGAACACACCTGAGGCTCCCAAGAGGCCAGAGAGCCAGTCTGAGGCCTGGCCCCTCCAGGGTCAAGTTACGGCTCCTGGCCTGGTACACGCGTCCTGGTCTCTTTTCCAGAGCTTGTTCTCGCCATCACCTCCCTATCCGGTCCTCAACGGGCTAGGACCTTCCCCACAGCTGGCCTCTGAGCCTACTCAGGTGTCTGCCCAGAACGCCTCGCTACAGTTTTTGTAGACTCCTGCGTTGCTTTTACATGTTTTAAAACATGGCACAGGCCCTATAGGTTCCCTATAGGAAAATCAGAAAATACAGATAACAGGAAAATGAAAGTAATCAGTAATCTTGTCCCACAGAATGAATAATGATTAACTGCTATTTTATATAAAATCTCATATACACATATGAGGGCTGTGCGGAAAGTATCCAGCCACATAACTGTCTCATTATATTGACAATGGCTGGATTTTTTCCAGACAGCCCTTGTATATATTCTTTAAATTTCAGCTTTCCCCATGCATATGTTTTATATTAACAAAATGTTTTCAAACGAAGTATTGTGAGCAAACAAAATATAGAGAATACTACTATAACATACACTCATACTCACAATCGAGTTTTGACAAACTTAACATTTTTAGCATGTTTATTTTAGCTCTTTAAAAACAAAACTAACAGATATGGTTGGGGCTCCCACGTGCTCCTTTGCAATTCCTCCCCTGCATCACCCCGGCCACCTGAGTCAATCTGTCACAAATTTGGGATTTATTGCTCTTGCTTTGAAATTTTTTTTTTTAAGAATCATTCCATCGTTTTGACAGAAAGAGACAGAAAGAGAAGGGGGAGGGAGGGCCCAGAGCAGTCTTCATAGTTGTGTGCCATCAGTTTGCAACATGGTTTTGTTCCACAGGTGAAGGGCCATGCAGGGTGGGAACCAGGCCTGGGGCCTCCCCCGTGGGAGGCACGCTCTGGGCAGGAGCCAAACTGGGGGCCTCTCACGATGGAAGCTCGCCCTGGTGGGAACCGAACTGGGGACCTCCCACATCAGAAGCACACCCAGCATATGGGTCTACTTCAAATAAATGACCTGGTTCCGGTTCTGGTTCTGGCAGAAGGATTTCTGCCACTTGCTTTTGGGATTGACATTAGGTTCTAGAAGTGTGTTTGCATTGATCCATGTCACCCAGATTTGTCCATATTGTTATTCATGATCCCATGGAATGGACAGACCACAGTTTCTTTACCCTTGTCACTGATGGTTGCTTTTGCAAACCTTGCTACAGAACATTCTAGTACAGGTCTTCTTGTGTATGGGAACATGAATTTCTCTAGGATAAATACAAGAGAGAATTGTTGCATTGTTTGCTTAATGCAGTCACAAATCACTAACATTTTTCCATGTCAATAAATAGCCCACATCAGTATATTTTTAATGGCTATGGAAATGCTGCCAAAAATTTCTCAACATAATTATGAGGCATAATTAGTTTTTCTGAAAATCTACTCTGTGAGGGAACATTTTTGTAGCTATATTTTTGTGCATATCTTTAATTATATCTGTAGGAGAAATTCCTAAAGGTAGAATTTCTGGATCAAAAGAGACATCTGGTTTTAAGACCAACTTCCCTGAGAATTCTTTGCTTTCTTTTCTTTTTAAGATTTATTTTATTGTTTTCGACAGACAGAGAGAAGGGGGAGGGTCCAGAGCAGTCTCCAGAGTTGTACGTCATCAGTTTTCAACATAGTTTCATTCCACACAGGTGGGTGCGGAGCCACGCAGGGTGGGAACCAGGCCAGGGGCCTACTAGGCTGGGACCCGGACTCAATCCTCAGACCCCAGGACTGCAAGGTAAGCACTCAACTCGTTGAGCCATCCCAGCATCCCCTTCCCTAAGAATTCTTGAACCAACTGCTCCTACTAACAGCTTCTCCCTCCAACAAGGGTGGAAATTTCCCCAAATATGGCCCACGTACCTCCATACATTGGTCTCTAGAAATCTTACCTATTTTTACACTCTCACCTCTCCTGGCCCTTTCTCCTATTCCATCAGCCATACTCTGGGATTTTGGACTTTCATAGCCCTTAACAATTCTTGTATGACATTCATCACTGTCTCATTTCCTTTACAGCTATTTTGGTGTGTGTGTTTTATCTTTTACTCCAGATGTAAATGTTTTAACATCAGGAACTCTATTTTCTTTGCTGTCATTCTGTCATAATTTATACACCACCAAGTAACATTTACAACATCCACAGTAAACTACACATACAGACTGTTTAAAGAGTATGTGGGGCACTGGAAAATGTTTTAGAAAAATATCCTGCGTCCATGAAATTGCTGCATTTCCATTTCATTCCACCCATCAGACATCTGCTGAGAAAGCTCTCTGGGGCATGAGCTATGCTAGGTCCTGGGGAACCAGAGGCCACAGGCCCCAGTCCCTGTCCTCTAGTTCACAGACAACCAAATGCTACTCTGAACATCCTCTTAGCCAAGGCAAAAGGGACACCTGATATACTGTATCTGCCTCATGGTTAACTCTGCTGAGGTCACAGCTGATCTGAGAGATACTGACAGTTTGTCTGTATCTCTCAGATCATCCACGACCTTCACATAAAGACCATTTCAGCTGGGAAAGACCCTTCATCCTGGTGATTAAGTACAAAGATTTGTCGCTTAGGAGCTGCTATATGAACCTACGTTTTGGACAGTCTCTTCAGCAGCCTTTTACAGGGAGGGCAGAGACGCTCCACTGCGTGTGGAGTGAAAAAAAAGACACAGTCTCTACATGTGTGGGCTTTATAATCTAATTAGGGAGAGAGACCATAGCTAAGTAACCAAGAAATGACGTATAGAATTATAAATTCTGACAAATGGCATGAAGGAAATGTAGTGGGTACAGTGATGGGAGATAAATAGAAAGGGGAACCTTCTTAGCGATGGTGGCTGGGGACCACCTATCTGAAGAGGTGACATTTGGACTGAGACCTGTGAGGAAGAGGTGGTGAGGGCACTCCACGTAAAAGCTGTGCTTTTACACACATTTGTTTGTGTTTGAAAGCGGTGCGCTGACCTGCCAAGACCACATGACACATGCGTGATGGGGCGGGTGTTCAAAGCAAGGTCTGCTTATGCCTTAAGGTAGCACCAGCCTCCCTACCAGTGTGTTCTTGTAGCTGATGCCAACACCAGTCACACGCGAGCTGCCTGGCGTGTCCACACTGGCCTGCCTCTGCCCAGGGTTCGAGGCACAGCAGGGAGGGGAGGTGCCTGGGAGCGTGCAGGCAAGAAGGCAGCTGCGGTGTGGGTGACATGCTGCCCAGTACCTGCCCCACCCAGGCTCAGGCGGTCCAGGGACCCAAGGGAGCCACTGATCCCAAGCCGACCTGCCTGACCACGCCCCCTCCTCTCCCTATTCAGGACCTGAGGGCAGAGCTGGATTCAAACCCGCACAATGCCACTTCCTAGCTGGGTGGCCTGGGGACTTCCCTGAGCCTTATTCTCATCTGCCAGCAGAACTGGGACTAGAAGCCACGTCCACTTGGCTCTGAAGCCCTCGTCTTTCCACGGTGAGTGGCTTCTCGCAATGGTCCATCCCTCCAGATCACCTGGGAGCTTTATAAACTTTGGGACCCACTGGTAGAGATTCAGGTTTCATTGACCTGAGGTGGGGCCCACGCACAGGTGCATTGTGAAAGCTCCCAGATGATTCAATTAGGCTGCCAGGGTTGAGAATCACTGATCCAGCCTCTTCACTCTATGGAGGAGGAGGCTGAGGCCCAGGGATTCTGAACAACTTCCCTCTCCCCAAGGTCCCCTAGCCTGGGCAGCTGCAGCCTCTACCTTCTCCTTCTGGGTGTAAGAGCCGTAGGACATACAAAGCCACACTTCATGAGCTTTGAAATTAGGTCGAGATGGGTTCAATCCTGTGTTGCCACCTACAGGCTGTGTTGCTTCACCTCTCTGACCCTCAGGCTCTTCATCTATGACAAAAGGAGTTCTGTGAAGGCTAAACAGGATAGTGTATGCAGGGAGGAGGTTCTCATTAAACACCCCCTAGAAGAGACCTTCAGGGCAGTTAGATAGACATTCATTGAGTACCGACTGCGGGCGGTTTCTGGGCTACAGAGCTGGGGTCAGGGCTGGGCTAGGCAGCGTGGGAGGGGCTACGTTAGTGGTAATTCAAGCGGCTGGAGCTGTGGGAGCACGGATGAGGGAGTCCTAATCAGACTTCAGATGTGGGGTCCGGGGGTGGCTGCCTCAAGGGCCTCTTTCCTAGTACCGGGGTTTGGGGAATGAACATTCACTGAAGAACTCCTTTATGCTAAATCGTTTGCATTTGTTAACTCGCCTACTCTTCAAAACACCCCCTTCCGGGGTTGTAGCATCCTTCCCATTTTAGAGATGAAGTTCAGAAAAGTAAAGAGCCTTGCCCAGGCTCACTCAGCTGAGGCCAGAAGAGACTCAGGAGCCAGACTCCAGAGTGAAGGCTCATCCTGTGGTCCCCAGCCCTGGTCAGATGGAGTCTTTTTGGGGGGTCCTGGACGACCCCCTGGCCTGGGTGAAGACCTGGCACGCTGCTATTTGAGTTGGTGGAGCTGAGCACTCTGGTTCTGCAGCCAGTTCAATGCCTCTCTCCCACACTCACCTGCACCCCCAGCCCAGGACCCCAGGAATGAGCAACAGTCCCTGACCTGGGACTGCCAGGCCCAGCCTTGTCCCTGAGACCAGCTCCTCAGGCCTCAGGCTAAAAGCCACTTCCCTGAGTGACAAGGCCATGGCTCTGCCACCTTGCAGCCCAGCTCACCCACTGTCCCTACTGCCCTAGGCACTGCAGCCACTGGAAACTTCTTCCTGTCCTCCGGCTCCTCTGCCATGCCTGAGTCTTTGCACAGATGGGTTCCCGATGCCTGGAGCGCTCTTCCCTTCTCTCTCGACCTGTGCAACTCCATCTTTCACCCTCAGCGACGCCCTCTTTAGCGCCCTTGAGCTCCCCACCCTGTTGAATAGCTCCAGCCCCAAGTACCTCTTCCCCATGTGACCTGTCACCGTGGCCAAGTAGGTCTTGGCACCCTCTCGCTCCTACCTGACCCACCTTCCCTACCTTGGCCTCGTCCTATACCCTGTCTCACTCCTCTACAGCCTGATTCTCTCCAGCTGTCAACCAACAAATTCACGTTACAACACGTTTTTGTTTATAATCAACATCTTCTCCACTTAAAAAAATTCAGCGAGGAAGCTGCTTAGTGTTAAAATTGATGTAAGACATCAATTTGAAAAGAGAAATTGAAAGCCATTAAAAATGGATAGGATGAAGGAGAAACCGGGATGGCTCAGTGGGTTAAGCGCTCACTTTGCTGCCCTGGGGACCGAGGATCGAATTCTGGCCCCGGCCCTTGTGGACCCATATGCTGAACTGGGGAGCGCCCCCAGTTCAGTTATAACTGGGGTGAAGACCCCAGCCCAGTTCCTGCCCTGTGCAGCCCCGCCCACCTGTGGAATGAAACTATGTGGAAAAACCAATGATGTGCAACTATGGAGACTGTTCTGAGCCCTCCCCCTTCTCTCTGTCTCTGTTTCTGTTATCTCTCTCTGTGTCAAAAACAATAAAAATAAATCTTAAAAAAAAAAGTAGATAGGATGAACTCTGTCGGGGGTCTGGACTGAATTAGCTACTGAGGTTGAGTATATAACTTTCAAAGAGCTTCCTGGAAGCCAAGGCAAAGGGGGAAATACACTGGGTTAGACTAATTTGGTTCTAGGGTGACTTTCTCTCTTGAATAAAACCCATCCTTATTCCCTCAATTAGGAGGAGCGATCTATAAGAGCCACGGCTGGCAGGGAGCCTGAGGAAATGGCTCTCCACTCTCTGGACTCCTGTCCCCTCTGGCTGTCTCCCTGTGCTCATCCCAGCTAATTCTCAGGCACTTATCTGCTTCATTGCTGCAGCCTGACCTACTTTCTCAACTATGTTTCCATGGCGCTGGGCTCTACAAGAGTAGCGGGTCTCCCACCAGCAGAGGTGTTCAAACTTGGGCCCGGGGACTGCCGTAGGGGAAACTGCAGAGGAGATTCATAAACCAAACAACTTCACGTTCAGGTCCAGCCTTCAGCGTCTGTCAGTTTGTGTCTGGGGAACTGAGAGGCTACCTGGATTCCTCCCGCAACTCAGGCTCCTGTGTGTCTGTCAAAGAAAACAGCCAAGTTCGAATCCCACTAGATAACTTAAAATCCAAGCCTCCTGGATTAGTGACCATGCCCCACTCAGCTTCAAGTTCTTCATGTAGAAAACCGTGGCAATACTTACCACAAGGAATTGTGGGGTGGGTTCAGTGAGAGTGCATGCCTGACTTTCGTTTATGTATATCTCTACCTGAGCATAAGCCCAAAGGGATTGGAAGCTACTTATAAAAAACAGAACGAGGGAAAGCCCATAGCTCAGAGGTTAAGCGCTTGCTTTGCAATCTCCAGGTCCTGATTCGATTCCCAGCCCCGGCCCTTGCAACCCCATACGCTGAAATGCGGTGCAACTGGTCACTGCCCAGATGGCTCGATGGCGAAGGTTCCCACCTCCCATGCAGGAGGCCCCCAGTTCAGTTCCCGCCCCACAGGGCCCACATCCTCATATCCACCTGTGCGGAATGAAACCGTGTCACAACTAATGATGTACAACTATAGAGACTGCTCTGGGCCCTCCACCTTCTCTCTCTCTCTTTCAAACAATAAAACAAATCTTTAAGAAAAATGAACAAAAACCAAAACTAAACAACCACATTTACCAGGTTAAAATAAGAGGTGTTATTCTAGCTTCTCCACTCGCGGGCTGTGTGATCTTGGGCAAGTTGCTTCACTTCTCTGAGCCTCAGCTTCCTCATTTGTAAAATAGTATCTATCCCTCTTTGGGCTACTGTAGAAGTAAATAAATTAATATGGAAGAGTACTTAGCATAATGCCTGGAGTAGAGTAAGTAGGCAATACATTTTGTAGCTATTATTATTATGTAATCTTAATTTTTGTTTCTAGAAAGTAATCTGGATAAAGCTGAGCCACCTTGAGGCTAGGCTCAGATCCCTAATGAATTAGAAAGAAACACTAGATCCTCCTCTCCCCAAAAATACATCAAAAAGCAATTTAAATATTTATTCAATTCCTTTGGAAACATTAAGGCCGATTTCATTTATAATCTCATTAAAACGTCCTGACATTCCTGCTCCTTTCTCTCTCTTTCTTACCTTCCCTCCCACCCTCTTCACACACAGCAGAGCAGCCCCCAACCTGGCTTTGGAGCTCACTCAAGCTCAGCCTGCTTGGCTCTTACCTCCTTGGCCCTCTTCCCTAGCCTCTCCCATCTTTCCCACCCACCAGTCTCTGCCCTTTCCCTCCTCGCTTATGTTTTCCCTCCCCTCCCCCCACTGCCCAGATCCCTGGGAGAAAGCCGAGCTGAAGGGGCCTGAACCGTGGTTTCCTTCCTCAAGGGAGGCTATGCACAGGTTAATACTATCTTTCCTCTCACCCAGCAGACACACACATGTTACTACAGCTGATTGCAGAATACAGCGAGGAGTCAGCTGCCATTGTTAGCATCTGAGGAGTGGGATTATAGGGACTTCTTTCCAGTGTATTCATTTCTGTAGTGTTTACATTGTTTTATAGTGAGCACGTATTCATATTATGTGTTCATATATGTATTCATATATGAAATCAGAAAATAGATTTATTTGATCTTACTTTTGAATTTAAGTATGAAAATCAGAGAGCATAGGAAGAAAATACTAGGAAAAGCAAAGCAAAAGCAAGGATAATGTGAATATCCAAAATGTAGTCCCTTGATTCTATATTTAAATCATGCAAAGTGCCCAGTATTGGGGCTCAGGATACCCGGGATAAATAGCAACTATTGTTGGTCATGACTTAATGAACCTCAATCCTTCACAGAAACTCAAACTGCCCAATTGAATCAGAGTAGCTGGTAGCCCAAAGGGAAGGAGGTCAGGCTGGGACAGGCTGGTCCCCTGCCCCACCCCAGGTGACCTCTGTGCAGGGTTGGATGAGTCAAGAAACAGTTTAATTGGGTCTAACTAGCTCTGCCTGCCCCCTCCCCCAACCAGCCTCCTAATGGACATCTTCTGATGCCTTCCTCACCGTATCCTTTTAGACAGGCTGGGTGGTGTGTATGTGCACATGTGTGTGTGCGTGCATGCATGTGCATGTGTGTGTGGTGTGTGTGTTTGTGTGTTGGAAGAGTCCATTTCTAGAGTTTGAAGATCCCCCTTGGGTGCACTAGACTGTAGTTTCAGTTCAGTTATGGAAGATGAAACAAAATTAAAAAATTAAGTAGCTCTTATAACACCTCTGATTCTCTCTGTGTGCTGTGGGCTGCCCAGATTGTCCAAACTCTGTCTGACTTGGTACACTGTGCCAGGCCCCACACACTCCCCCCACAAGAAAATGTTAGCCAACAACTAAGGATTCTGTGGGCACTTACTGTATACTAGACATTACCAAACATTTATTCTGTACAAGACGATGACACAGGCAAAGTGGAGGAAGAAAGCCAATAATAACCCTTGCCATTTACGGAAGGCCTGTGAACTGTAAACCTCTCCACCATTCTGGCCAATTCCTCTTGGACCTTGGTGAAGTCTGAGGCTGGATCGGCTAGAAAGCAAACCTAAACTCCAACCTCAGGTATCTCTGAGGCCCTCACGCTCTGTGGCTTGGGCAATCAGAACCCTTGGCCACGGTGACAGGAATAGCGAGCGGCGGGTCTCTATAAGAGCCACTGAGACTGGATTTGGGCTATGAAAGGTGTTGGAACTGTTGAGGAAAAAGGAGTCTCTATTTCTGTCGGAGTTGCTGAGAGACTAGGATGCATGGCTGGTGCTGCTGGCAGCTATCTGAAGATCATGAGGACAGGACCTGGCAGAGAATGAGGCCAGCAGAGAGGTAAACAGTCTTGAGAAACAAAGAGAGTGACATTGAGTCCTGATGACATCGGCTGAGCTTCTCAATGCAGCCGTGCCTCAAGCTAGCTCTGCCCCTGGACTTTCCAGTTTACGTTGGGCTTTCTGCCAATTTGAGCCCTGATGCTAACTGAACAATCGCTGTGCCTAGAGACCTGACCACCCCAACTATAGGGATCTGAAGAGGAAAACATGTTCTCTTGCCACACAACCACCAGGCCTCTGTCAGAGAGCACAGTGAACCCACAAATGCCAACAGAAGCAGCATGCTGCCCGCAAAGGAGTGTCAATCCCTTTAGATGAACTGTGCCTCCCAAGGGAAGTCACTGAACCTCTCTGAATATTTTTTTTCTCACTTGTAATGAGGGGGTGGGGGAGATGAGAATCGTAGCATCTACTGCATAGAGTTGTCCCCAGAAGGCTGTTTGGAAGAGGTAAACTCTGAGGATCCCTAGGGAATTGGGGGGTAGGGTCGAGTTGGCAGCAAACCTCACTTGTTTTCCTCTGGACAGCTTCAGACCAGGAACTGCCTTTCCTGGGGCAGCGTGGAGGAATGGAAAAGACACAGCCATAACATTGGGAAGCTTCAGGTCTAGTCCTGGTGCTGCTGCCAATCCCTGGGAGTGACTTTGGGCAAGCTCCTCCCCCTTCCAACACGCCCCTTTCAGAAGTGAGAAAGCCACGCCTCTCTCCCCTGTTTTCTTCAGCCAGGATCAAATCTTGTTCACTGTTCTGTCTCCAATACTCAGCCCAGTTCCTGCCTCGTGTATAGAGCACTCCAGAATGCCTCTTGGGTAAGTGAATAAAATGTCAGAATATGTGACCTTTCTTTTTTATTTTTGGAACACATTGGAGTGTAACATATAAAGAAAAACACAGGGAAGCCGGGATGGCTCAGTGGGTTAAGCGCTCACTTTGCAGCGCCGGGGACCGAGGATCGAATCCTGGCCCCGGCCCGTGCAGACCCATATGCTGAACTGGGAGCTCCCCCAGTTCAGTTCTCTCTCTGTCTCTGTATCTCTCTCTCTCTCTCTCTCTCTCTCTCTCTCTCTCTCTCTGTCTCTGTATCTCTCTCTCTCTCTCTCTGTCAAAAACAATTTAAAAGAAAAAGAAAGAAAAACACAGGTCCTAACGAGGCTTCACAAACGAAGCATACTCCTGTATCCAGCCCCTCCATCCTGAAACACTCTAGCTAGCACCAGAAGTCCCCTGGGTCCCCTTCCTGTCATTCCTTCCTCAAAGGTAACACTAGCCTGACTTTCTGACGGCACAGATTGGTTTTATTTTTGAACTTTACATAAATGGATCAATGATTAACATTTTCCAGTAGCTTACCAAGGGCCCACATGTACATTAAGTCACAACATCTTCACATTAGTACGTGGAGGCGGGCAGGAATTAAAAAATCCCATTTTATGGAAGAGAAAACCGAGGCTCAGAGAAGAAAACCCCCCACAGTCACATTGCTGGCAAATGGAGAACTAGGATGACTGAGTTCCATTTTTGTGTCTCCCTGGATCTCAGAATGTCCCTCCAGGCACTAGGCTGTGATTCCCAGGAAGACACCTGGAGTGGTTAGGAAACTGAAAACAGACCGGGTCTGGGCAGCCCATGGAATGTTCCTCATCCTCCAGGCTGGAGAGTGGGTCTGGGCCAGAGAAAGTCTGGTCTTTTTCAGGGCATGGCCAGACCCTCCCCTCTCCACACGCTTCCTGTGTGACATGCTTTGTGAATGTCAGCAGGTGACCCTCCTCGCTGTGTCCTTCCCTCCACATTGAAGAATTCAGAGTGCTATTGAACAGAAGAAATAAGTTATTTCCACAGAGCCCCTGCCCTGCCCTCCAGGTTGCCACATACACTGCCCAGGAGCAGATGGTCCCTTTTGGAACTTGGTGCTGTGTGCTTAGACCTTCTTTCCTGGCCCAGTCACCCTGAGGCAGCTCCGGAGCAAGGGTCGCTGCCAGCTGCTCCTATGTCTCCTTCAGGCGGTAGGTGCCCTCTCTCCCAGACTCCATCTCTGTCCCCTGCCAAGATTAGTAGGCAAGAGTCCCAACTCTTTCCTTTTGGCCTCATGAACTCCTACGCATCCTTCAAGGCCCAAACCCCACCTCCTCCAAAATGTCTCTTCCTCTCCTGACCATATATACCTACACATGCCCTACACAGTCATTTCTTTCTCAACATGACATATAGATGACCACAAAGTCACACAAACAAAACCCATGCAGTCACCACACCAAATGTTTTTCTCTTTCTTGCAAACAGGGCTGCACACACAGTGTATGGAATCACACTGTGCCCCTTCCCACGTGCTCACCTACACAGGAGGGCTGTCAGGAAAGTATCCAGCCATGTAGTACAAAACAATAGAGGCATTTACGGCCCCCCATATGCACGCTGCAATACACAGCCACAGGGATTTGGTCTCTACTTGTTTACAACAGGGACACAAAGTCTCTTTCTATTATACCACACCAACGTGAAGGTACAGATCACACATCGTACAAACACATCGACACACACCTTTTCTGTGCCTTCCTCCTTCACTCACGCACTTACACGACTGACATACATGCAGAGACAATCTCTCCCCTGGACATACAAACACACAGGCATGGAGAGCCATCGGTCCTTCTTTCTGCTTCCACCCTACCCCACCTCTTTCTCTAGCTCCTCCCTCTCACATAACACACACACACACACACACACACACACACACACACGGAAGCACCCAGTCTGTCTGTCCGTCACACATAAACACACAGGCACGCGGGTTCCACCCCTCCCCCGCGTTACATCTCCTCCTCTCCTCCCTCCACCCTCTTACACACACACACACCCCATCAACACACGCAGCTGCAGCGCCCTGGGTCACACTCCCGTGCAGGCAGCGGGCAGGAGACAAAGGTCGGCGCCAGCGCTGCGCATGAGACGCAGCCGGTCTCCCCGGGCTCCGCCTATCTAGGCCGAACTCGGCGAGGTCTGGACCCCGCACCTCGGAGCGGAGTCCCGGCCGAGCCCACGCTCCTGGCTCCCCGCGCCGCCGGGGCTCTGGTCCCGACGAGACAAGGGTTAAAAAGCAGGGGCAGGGACAGGGTGCGGGAGGGAGGCCGGCCTCCGCGCGTGATTGGCTGCCCCGCGGGCCCCGCGCCCGGCCATTGGCCCCTGGGCGGGCCGCCCCCCGGACTCGGCCCGGAGCCGCGCTCGCCCCGGGACCCGAGCGCGCCGCCGGCCCAGGCAGCCGCGCAGTTGGCGGATCGCGGCCCGGCCCCGACAGCCGGGCAGAGCGGGCGCCTGAGCGATGGTGAGTGCCGCGCCGGCCCAGCCCCGACGGCCCGGGCAGCAGCGCGGCAGGACGGCGGGCCTGCCCGGCGCGGGGCTGCGCGCCGGCTGCAGCTCGGAAGGCGTGGGGCCGGGGGGCGCGCAGGCAGGGCTTGACCCGCCAGGCAGCGCCGCGCTCGGCTCCGTCGGGGGTGGCGGCCAGCTGGACCCGGCCGGGTGTGGGGAGCTCGGGGTGGCCGAGTCGGCTTGGGGACAGTTTGTGCAATTCTGGTCTAGGGCGTCTGGAAGTCCCTGGACCCCGACTTGGCTTGGAGACCCTGGTTATCCAGGTTGGGTCCAGAGCGGGGGGTCGAGGACAGATCTGCATCGGCCGGATCCAGTTGGACCTCAGTGTCCAGGGATGTTGTGTGGGTTCTGGGCTGAGGCTCCGCTGGGGGCATCGTGGGTGGCCGTGCCTGGGGCTACCGACCTCCCTGTGGCCTAAGGGGTGGAGAGGGGAGGAGGCTGGGCGGCCAGGTTAGTTACTGTCAGAGACCAGGGAACACTTTTGGGGATCCTGTGCCCAGCGATCTGGTCTCCCCAGCATCACCAAGTAACAGGTCCTTAGAGGTGGGCTAGGCAGTGGCATCAGGGAAAAGGGAGCTGGGGAGGGAGATTTCACGGGGGGTTCTGAAGTCCCAGGGGAGAAGCCCATTTGGTCCAGGCTGGGCTCCTTGGGGGCTGCTTGGGGGCTCTGGCTTCTCTCTGGAAGGAAAGCCAAGACTTTTCCATCAGCTCTCTAAGGCCTAATGATCGCCTCTCTATCATGAAGGACAAGACCACCTACGTCTCTGGCCTCTCTCCCCATGGACAGGCCCCTGTGATTCTTGACTAGTCCTGTTCTGTGCCCTCTTAAGCGGGTACAAGTCACCATGCAGGGCCAGAGGAGGGCACATGCCAGTGATGGTGGCTGCCAGTCCTAGGACTAATGCTGCCAAGCCTGACGGACCCAGGTGGGGGCAGGTGGGACACCTTATAGACATGAAGAGTCCCCCCAGTGACTCCTCAGGACCAAAGCCTGCTCTGCCCAGAACTGGGGTCCCCTTACAACATCCCTTTCCTCTTTCCTCCCCGACTAGTATCAGCCTCCCCTCCACCACCACTCGCGTCTCCAGAGTCAGTAATAATGACTTTATGGCTTGATGACATACTCAGAGGTGCTTAGGAACCATCTTGGAACCAACCTACCTCCTTGACCAGGCACCTTTCCCTGGAGTGTGATGCTTGGATGGTTTTGGTGGCAGGAAGCTCGCTCCCTGTGGACCTGCCCTTGATTTAAGGTCTGAGGATATGGGCAAACAAAGGAGGTGAGACTTTGAGGTCATATCCGCTCTGCCCCTCAGCCCACCCTGATCTGTTACTCAGAAAGAGAGCTTTCCTCCTTAAAAACCACCAAAGAGAGGTCACTTTTCTGAGCCTGCCAACCTGAGAAGCACCCCTCAGCCTGTCAGGAAGACCTCAGGCTTTGGCACCAAGCACATTCGGGGTCAAATTGCAATTCGCTTCCCCACAGGGACTTTGGTCAGGTTGCATCCTCTCACCTATTAGTATTAGTTTCCTCATCTGTGAAATGAGATAAGTGTTATCTCACTGGGATAACCCAGTGAGAGTGCTTTGCTCAAGTACAGTTTAGTTTCCTTTTTTTGTACAGCCTTAAGCTCAAGTTGAGAGGTTCTGCCGGGAATCTAACCAATTTGTTAGCCTGGAAGAAGATTAAAGTTTATCATGTTGTGGGGAGAGGAAGGAGACAGTGATACTTACAGAATCATTCATTTGTTCATCATCCAACCAAGGTTTATGGAACACTTACGAAATGCCAAGCCCTGAACTAGGGAGGGGAAAACTGCCATAAACACCGTGTTAGGGAAGCTTCTGCCAGTCCATGGATATTTGCATGGACCCTCAGGCTAGGTGGCATATCTTTAGGAGAGTAGAGGTAACCAGGCCAGGCCAGGGCCCCATCCTGGCTGGAGAGAGGAGAGAAAGCTTCACTGAGCAGGTGGCATAGGATTGGAAAGAACATCGAGGTGGAGAGACTTACGTGAGCAGAGTACCAGAGGTGTGAGAGTACAGGCAATGCTCTGGGACAGGCCAGAACGAGGCTTGCCTGGCACCTGGGCATGAGAGAACCAGGAAAGAGGAGAAAACGTGGGCAAGGGGCATTACCGGGGCCAGATAGGCACAGGCTTGTCTGGCTGTGGAGCTGGAACTGCACTGTGGATTGTGGACCCACCATGTGGGGGTGGGATGACGTCAGAACCCCCCACCCCACCCCCATCCTTTTGGTTTCCCCTAAACACTCATCCCTGTGTTCATTCCTGAGGTGGGGGTGATTCAGGGCTGTAGAGTGTTTATTCCTTGGATCTCCTGCTCCATGGGTTTTAAACAAACCCAGCATTCCCTCCCCTCTGGAGTGGCCAAGTTTCCCCTGGCCCCTGAGCTCCTACGGGGCTTGTTTGGGGAGTGTGTGCACTGTTTCCTGTTGTCCTGGCTGAATCTCCCTGACAGTCCCCAGCTCCCCACCCAGGTCTCTAACCCCTTGGCAGGGAGTCAGAGCTATTCTTAAAGGCCTCAAATGGACCCTCCAGTGCAGCTTGGAGTGAGGGTTCTGAGAAGGTATTTTCATATCTTCTGTCTCCAGTTATCCTCATACCACCCAGCAGCAGGCACCGAGAGGTGAAGGACATTGCTCAGAGTCACACAGCAAGGTAGTGCCAGAGTAGCCATAAACCGCCTGGATGTTTGGAGGGTTACCAGGCAGACCGACTGGGGGACAGGGGGCCCACCCCAGTGTTCCCAGTCTGCTGTTGTGGCACCTTGAAAATTTGCCTTCACATTCCAAGCCAGGGACTGAGCTTAAAGCCATGGCTGAGGGGTAGGAATCATCTTTACTGTAAGTGGCTGAGTGGAGGACAGGTGGGTGCCTAGGTTTGAATACTGGTGTACCACCTGCCTGCTTCGTGACTTTGGATTAGATTAGCTATTCCTCCTCTTGGCAATTCCTTTCCTACTAAGTGGGGCAGATATCATGAGGATGTGATCTAGGATACAATGGACAAACACAGGCTGTTAAGAACTTGAGGGCTAGTGTTGTCATTTGAAGACGCAAGGCCAGCCACACGCCCCCTGAACCAGTGTTGGGGGTTCCCAGAGCTCAGGATGAGTGCCTTTTCTTCCCAAGCCAGTGTCTGCTGGTAACTGGGCTCCTCGTATTTCCTTGCATTACTACGATGTTTGGTAAAAGGCATATGAACGTTTGTTAAAGAATACATACATTGTTTTTCCAGAAAGAATTGGGGAGACCAGGCCCTGTCAAGGGAGGAACAGGATTTGAGGGACAAGAAGGCTACAGGGTGGGTTCAGCAGAAAGTTTCAGGCCTTAGCCAATATCACCAGCTGCGCTAAAGTCCACGCCTTGTTGTCTACAGTAAGTCTGGCTGGCACAACATAAGGCTTTGGGGGCTGCCATCAGTATGAACGAGATTGAGAGGTCTGTCTCCCACAGTCTGGTGGACAAGCAGGTATGGAGCAGGAAATTACAAGAGCAATCACCGTTTCCAAGGAGACACGCAGGGTGCTCTGGAGCAGATAGGAGAACCTGGCCTGTGGATCAGAAAAGACTCCCTGAGGACATGACACTAAAGCTGTGGCCTAAAGAATGAGTGGGACCAGGAAGAACATTCCAGGCATAGGGAGCAGTTATGTGCAAGGCACGACAAAACACGGTGCGTTTGGGAATGAATTCATCTGGAGGTTCAAGAGACCATGCTTGGGAGGTGGCCAAGGGCAGGTGCACGCAGGGAAGGTCGAGGGAAAGATTTGGGGGTGCCATCCTCAGGGCGGGGGAGAGCCAGCCTCTAGGGAGTTCAGAGTGAGGGGAGTGACATGGCAGAGTGGCGTTTTGAGATGATGGCACAGGCTGGTTTGTGGAGAACGATGGGGGCAGCGAGGCTGGAAGCTGGGAGAGACAGTGGTGGTCTGGACACCTGTCACTGCCCCCCTCCCACGCTCCCATCATGCCGCCCAGAGGAGGAACCTGGGCCCCAGAGGTCTCACAAAGCCCCTTCCCCTGTGGACACTGAGTTTCCTTCCCACAGCCTTGTCATCTTTTGGTGCAAATGACCAGCAGACCTCCTGGCTCAGGGAACTTCCCCAATGCCTCTGAAACAGGATAGAAAATGAAAAGTATCCACCTGGGGAGGCGGCTCCAGAGTCACCATGGACACGCGTGTGTATCCGGGAAGGCTTCCCAGGAAAGGTGGCATTTGAGCTTCCTATGGCAACAGTTAGTGGAATGAAATGCTGCTCTGTGGGAGCCACGCTTTGGAGAGATAAACATAAAGAAATACTCTTCTGCCCTTTAAAGTTATAGTCTGGGGGGCAAAGTTTAATGAACAACCAGTGCTGAGTGTCAGCCAGTGGCCCTGACAATCTAGGGCCTGGGGGTGTGTGTGTGTTGTGAGGAGGGTGTGTGAGAACACGGGTGGCTGGGATGTCCAGGGGCCTGTCTGGGTGCACTGACAGGCCTCGGAGTGGCTCCCTCCTCCCCACAGGGTTCCTGGGGGTTTTCTAAGGGGGAGATGTAAACAAAGGAGCAAGTTTCTGGAGGACATTTAGGAAATGAGCTGGGGGAGGGTCTGACCTCAGGGCCCAGAGCCCAGCCTTGGGCCTGGCTGCTGCTTGCTTTGCAAGGGGCTTCATAACCACCTAATTTAAATCCCCAGTTTTACAGGTGGGAAGAATGAGGGGTGAAATGGGCATCTTGCATTTACCGGTATTTGCCTGACACTGGATCTTCACCTCAACCCCAGGCAGTAGGCTTATCCCCACTGTAGAGCTGTGAAAGCAGAGGCTCAGAAAATCGGAGAATTGGGGACAAGGACTAGGCGGTGCCCCCCTTTCCCCGATTTCTTCATATACTGACTTCAGTCCCCAGCTGCCCCTCAGTTCAACAGAAGCTCTGCCTTCCTGGGAAGGGCCCCTGGGGATGCGCATGGGGAGGAAGCTCTTAGGCCGTCAGTGGCTAGAGGCCTGGGTTGCTGTCTGAGGCGGGAGGTTGTCCAGACTGGAGTACTGGTTTTTTTTTGTCTTTCACCTTTGCATAGCACTTGACAGGAAAGCCCATTCCCCCTCATTCACCAACTGTTCTTGGGGCCCTGTGCCAGTGAGTGGCAGAGCCGAGACTTAAACCCAGGCCCAAGACTCTCAGCCCAGAGTCCCAGCTCCCCAGCCCCGGGCCCTGCTGCGGGCCCAAGTCTCCAGGGGCCCCCTGGCTGGAGATGTCCCAGGCTTCTGGACCACGTGCCCCTGGGAGCCGGAGGAGCATCCCTGGCCCAGCAGCCTCCTTTCCCCTTGCCTCCTTGGAGGGGAAGGCAGGAGGGCAGGCCTGGGGCTGGCAGCCAGGAAGAGTAGGGTTACAGTGTAAACACCGACATGTCAATATTTACCTCTGCCTGGAACCAGAGCCTCCCGCCCGCCCGGCTCCCACGTGCGGCCCATCCAGGTGCCCGCCTGCTCTGGTGCTCTGGTCTGGTGGTCATTGACAGCAAGGCCAAGGGTAGAGGCCTAGCTTCCAGCCCAAGCCCTGCCACCCACACTCCATGTGGCCTGAGGAAGACATTCTTCCTGCCTGGGCCTCAGTTCCACGGTTAAATGACGTGGCAGGAACGGACTGATGCAAGGCGCCTCTCGGCAGTGACGTGTAGGGTCACAAGCATAGTGCTCTGGCTCGGAGCTCACGCTGGCAGCTGGGCGGACCTGGGTTTGAATCCCAGCTCTATCCCTTCCTCCCTGTGGGACTGTGGCCAAGTCACATAACCCCTTCGGGCTTCGGTTTCCTCATCTATAAAATGAGATCCTAATGTACCTCTTTTGGAGGGTCAACGGTGAGGATTAATGAGATAACCTGACACAGCTCTTGACACAGGATAAGAACTGAATAAATGGTTGTGTTGGTTCTTCCAAATAAACGTTTTATGATTCCATGAATCCAGACCCTGGGTTGCGTCACTTGGGAACCGGAGCCAAGGGTGGGGACTGTAACCTTAAGTCCTCCTGGTACTCGGGGGCCACAGACTGGGCTGGGGGAGCCCTGGGTTTGAGAAAACCCCTTGGCCAACACCACACACCCACAGCTGCCCAGCCTCTGGGGTTTCTTCTTACTGGGCTGAGGTCCAGGGCTGAAATGACCTCAGAGATGTGTGGCAATGAGAGGGCTGAGGGAGGGTGGCGGAGGTGGGAAGGGGAGGAAGGACGCATTTCCTAAGCAGCTTTTTCACAGAAGCACCCGAGTCCAGTACATGAGCTGTTCCCTCCAGCTGGTGGAGGAGGGGACCTGGGGCAGCGACTGGCAACCTCCAGGTGTGGGCAGGGCAGGGCGGGGCAGGGAGGTGGGGCTGCCCAGGCAGCACGAGGGGGCCTGGGAGACCAGTGGGCCCAGGTTCAAACCTGGCTTCATCACATTTTGCTGTGTCACTTGGGACAAAAGGTCACCACCTCTATGAACTTTGTTTTTCTCATCTCTACCCTGGAGCTATTGGGGCCTATTTTGTACAGTAGTTGGAAGACTTTCATCAGGGGCTGTTTCAGAAGAACCCAGCTCCTTCCTGGCAGATAGCAGCCTGTCTTATTGGCATGACAATAAGAACCACGTGTCCATCCCGGTCCTGCTAGTCTCTGTGCTGCTTCATTTGTTTTTTAAAGATTTATTTTTATTGTTTTTGACAGAGAGAGAGTGCAAGAGAAGGAGGAGGGCCTAGAGCAGTCTCCACAGTTGCACATCATTGGCTTTCTACATAGTTTCATTCCACAGGTGGCAGGGACTTCCCACATGGGCCCCAGTGAGAATCCGAACTGGGGGCACACCCCAGTTCAGCATATGGGTCCACATGGGCCAGGGCCGGGATTTGATCTTCGGACCCTGGGGCTATAAGACGAGCACTCAACTCACTGAGCCATCCCGCTTCCCCTCTCTGTGCTTCTTGAGAATAAGACTATATTTTTAAAAATTGTGGTGTACTTTACTTACATAAGATGCTCATGTCTTGACAGCTTGGTTTTACAAATGAACATACCTATGTAGCCACCACCTTGCTCAGGGGTGTCCAACCTTTTGGCCACCCCTGGAAGAAGGATTATCTTGGGCCACACATAAAATACATTCATACTAACAATAGCTGATATGCTAAAAAAAAAAAAATTGCAAAATAATCTCATCATGTTTTAAGAAAGTTTACGAATTTCTGTTGGGCTGCGTTCAGAGTTGTCCTGGGCCGCATGCGGCCTGGCAAGCCACACGGACAAGCTCAATCTAGATGAAAAGAAACACATTTCCACCTCCCCAGAGTTTCCATGTGACCCCTTCCAGCAACGGCCCTTCCAGGGGGGCCATGGCCTTTTCTCTGTCACGCTGGTTTTGACTGGTTTTGAACTTGATCTGCATGCATTTATGTACTCTCGGGCCTGCTTCCTTTAGCTTCAGCCGACACTGAGTATTGTTTAGTCCGTCCATGTTGCTGCCTGGACCAATATCTGTCTGCTTCTTTCTGAGGCTGCCTTGTATCCCACTGGGTAGGTGTATGTGTCATGGTCCGTGGGTGACATTTGGATGGCTTCCACTCTGGGCTGCTGTGACACTCTTGCACGTGTCTCTTTGTGGACCTGATTGCCCATTGCTCTTGGGCAGGGAGGTGCTGAGGAGTGGAGCTGCTGGGTCAGAGGCTGGATGTATGTTTAACCTCCATAGAAACTGCCACAAGCGTCTACTCTGAGGGCGCTCCATTTTCAGAGTGTGTTGTTCACCTCTTTGCCTATTGGGCCCAGCTGAGTGGAGACTCTTGAATGTTTTTTGAAAGAAGGAAGGAATGTGAGTCCTTTCTTTGTCTTAATGCTCCTGATCCACTCTGTTGGCCCTGCCCCTGCCCTCCGGGCCTGCTGGCTCTGGGCAGGCTCTCTATCTAGGCCCGGGCTTTGGGGCTCCCCTGGCATTTGTCAAGACCCCTAGGGAGGAGGTCCTGGCCCTTTAGAGGCCCCCGGCCATGACTACTGATTGGTTGTGTGACCTTCCACAAGCGCTTCCCTTCCCTGGTCTTCAGTTTCCCCTTTTGCAGAACGTTGGGTGGGTTGATAGTTTCTCTAGCTCCCTGGTCTCTGGTGGTCTCCCCTCATTCGGGAGATGTTTCTCTCTGCTTCATGGTCTCCAGGGTGACGCCTGCCCCACTGGTGAGCCTCAGCTGTCCCATATCTCTGTGGAGCGACCATGTGAGTAGAGGTGCTTCATTCTTGGTACCTTCCCTGCGAGCCTCATAGTGAATCATTTCCCACCTGGTGAGAGCCCCCTAGCATGGGCCCTGGCTGTGGGGTGCCCCCTGCCCAAGGAGGAGGCCTTGCAGAACTGGCCTTGATGCCAGCAGACGTGAGTGTGATTTCTGCCACTTCCTGGCTCTGACCTTGGACAAGTCACTCCACCTCTTTGAGCTCTAGCCTCCTCCTCGTCTGCAGGGTTGTAAGGGTGAAATGAGGGCCTGTCTCACTGTGGGGACCAAAGTGATGGGGCAGCAAACCCCTGCCCTTGAGGTACATTCTAGGGGAGGAAGCCAGAGACTACACAGGCAAACCAACCAACCAGAAATGCCACTTCAGAGAAGGGAAAGAGAATCAAGGAGTGAATGTGGAGCGTGGCTGTAGGGTGGGGAGAGGGCTACTCTAGATGGGCGGGCAAGGAAGGAGGTGACATCTGAGCTGAAGGCTGAGGAGGTGGCATCGGACAGAGATGTGGGAGAGGAAACTGAGCAGAGGAAGAGCCAGTGCAAAGGGCCTGAGACAGGGCAAGGCATTTGGCATGGTATGGGTGGCAAGAGGGCCCGTGTGGCTGGGCAGAGGGAGCAAGGGGTAAAGGGCCAGGAAGAAGTGGGCATGGAGGGGCTGGGTCATTCAGGGTCTTGTCAGGCATGGGGAAGTCGGCATTTCCTGCTCTTCCCTTGTGATGGGAAGCCGACCAGGGCTCTAAGTAGGGGGATGTCTGGGCTTGGTTTATGTTTCAGAAAGGCCCTGGCTGCTGTGTGGAAGGATGGACTGTAGGGGGCAGGAGTGAGGCGTGGAGGTGGATGTTAGGTGAGAGTGGGCTCATGTATTCACTTGTCTTGGGGGTAGGGAAGCTTGTATGACTCCAGGATCTGGGACTTTGGCAGCTACTTTAGAGGATGGAAGAAAGGGAAGGGACAGGGGACCCTAGACGCTACAGGACGTCTGGCAGCAGAGCAAGATGGACACAAGTTGCCTTTGGAGCCAGTCAGACTTGTCTCAAAACTTCCACTTGAGGGGATGTCGGGATAGGTCAGCCGCTGAGCGCTTTGCCTGGCAGCTGCAAGGTCTGGGGTTTGATTCCCGGCCCCAGCCCATGCAACCCCACATGCTGAACTGTGGAACTGCAGCACAGCTGGTATCCACCGGGATGCGGGAGGCCCCCAGTTCAGTTCTGGCCCCACACGGCCCCACATCTACCTGTGTGAAATGAAACCATGTCACGACTAATGATGTACACCTATAGAGACTGCTCTGGGCCCTCCCCCTTCTCTCTCTCTCACCTTTTCTCAAACAATTGAATAAAAATACTTAAAAAAAAAAACTTGAACTCAGCCAGAGTGAGCTCAGAAATTTCCCAAAGTGACCACATTCCCACCACCCCAGGACCTGTGACCCAGAGAAACGGGGCCAGGAGGGCACAGAGACCAGAGCCTGCGGCTCCCACTTCCGCATTTACTGCTGAGAAGTGAGAGCAGAGGAAGGGATGGCCCAGAGGCGAGGCCCCGCCCATCTGGTCTCCAGCCTGCTGTTCCCACGCCTGGCTCAAGGGAATCCTGTGGTTTTGTGGTTCCTGGGTGCCCTGGGCTGATCTGGGGCAGGAGGGTGGCCATGCAAATGAGGGATTTCATCTTCCTGTGCCCCTGAGTGGGTGATTACTCAGCATCCTGCTGGGCTTCCGGGCATGGTGGGCAGGGAGAAGGGGAGGGCACGAGAGTCCACAAGGACACAGATGATCTGAGTGGAAGTGGGACTTGAACATCATCGAGACAAACTTCCTCATGGGGAGACAAAGGCTCAGAGAGGGAAAGAGAATTGCTTAAGGCCACATAGGGAATTGGCAGTAGGTCTTAGACCCCGATCTTCAGGACTCCTAATCCAGTGCTCCTTCTGGTTAAGCTGTGGGTTTGGGAGCCAGACAGACCCAGCTTTGCCACTTAGTTCCCGATGAGTGACCTTGGGCCAGTGACCATCTCTGAGCCTCAGTTTTCTCTCCTGTGGAATGGGATGATAGCAACACATTTCTCATGGTGCTGTTATGCAGAGTGGTTGAAATGATTCGCATATAGCTATAAAGCCCATAGGATGGCGCACATAGTAGGTCCTCAGTAAATGGCAACTGTTATTAATGTTATTACGGTTGCAGTTTAGTCCTTGTGAGCCTCGTAAAAAGCTGGAGAGAACGGCTGTGTGCTGGCCTTCACTTAAATGCTGTTTTCTAGTCCTGTTGAATGCAGTTAGGCCTGTCCCTATGCTGCTTGTTGATTTTACTTCTTCCTTATAGTTGGGAGACTCTTCAACAAGGCTCTTAATTACCACCAGGACCCCAACACCCACACACTCTGAGCTTTGATGGACTGGAGATATTCTGTCTGCCTCTAATCTGAATGGGGTCACACAGACACTAAATGCAGGCCCAGGATGGACAACTGGGTGGCTCCCTACCTTCTGCATCAGGTCTCTACCACACACACTCACTGGTTCCTGTTTGTGCAGTATGGCCTTGGAGTTAGAGCAGGAACTGTGGGATCGACTTGAACTTGAACCCTGGACCCACCGCTTACTTATACGTGTGGTAAAGGCCTTTTTAGCAGGTAAATTTTCTTCTCTGAGCCTTGAGTTGCCCATCTGCGAAGTGGAAAAATTAATAACAACCCCCTCCCTGGGCAGGTTGCAAACATGTAGTATATATTCAATGCCTCACTCAAAGACTAAGATGTTACTAATAACAAAATTGACATATGTCCCATACCCGTTAGGCTGATTCCTCTTCCCATAGCTGTTCTCAGAAACGTCCTTGGCCACCCGTCTGCCCACCATTTGTGCATTCCCACCTTGTCACTCCCCACCCCAGACTGCCCTCTGGCAGGCGCAAGTCACCTTGGACGATCTTTCCTGCTCTGTCTTGTCTGTGGAGCCAGCCTACCTAGGTTGGAATCCCAGCTCTGCCATTTACTTGAAAAACTTCAGGCAAATTCCTAAATTCTTAGCCTCTGTTTCTGCCTCAGTGAAATAAGAATAATAATAGTACCAAACTCATGGAGTGGTTTAAACAAGCAACATAATTCTTGTAAAGTGCTGGGATTCGTGCCGATCGGACAGGAACTGCCGGGTGCTAGGTTTCACTACTAGGTGGAGCGCTGCTGTAGCAGAGCCTCTGCCTTTCCATCTCTGTATCCCCAGTGCCTGGCAGGGATGGAATTGGAAGGAATGTGGGGTCTCTAGGGATTTTCACTGAGGGTGAGTTAAGTGTTAACCAGGTGAAAGGACAGAGAGAAAAAGGTTCTAGGCCAAGCTTGTCCAACCTGTGTCCAGAGGGCCGCATGCAGCCCAGAACAGCTTTGAATGAGACCCAAAGCAAATTTGTAACCCTTCTTAAAACATGATGAGATTGTTTTGCAATTTTTTTTTTATTGTTTATGTTTTTGACAGGGAGAGAGAGAGATAGAGACAGAGACAGAGAGAAGGGGGAGGGCCCAGAACAGTCTCCATAGTTGCACATCATTGGTTTTTTCACCTAGTTTCATTCCACAGGTGGGCACGGGGCTGCACAGGGCAGGAACTGGGCCGGGGTTTCACCCCGGTGAGAACTAAACTGGGGGCACTCCCCAGTTCAGCATGTGGGTCCACACGGGCCAGGCCAGGATTCGATCCTCGGTCCCCGGGGCTGCAAAGTGAGCTCTCAACCCACTGAGCCATTCCGGCTTCCCCAACAATTTTCTTTTTTTTAGCTCATCAGCTATCATTAGTGTTAGTATGTCTTATATGTGGCCCAAGACGATTCTTCTTGCAAAGTGACCCAGGGAAGCCAAAAGGTTGGACACCCCTGGTCTAGTTCAAGGGACTAGTACATGCAAAGACACTGAGGTAGGTGACCTATGTAGCATGTTCAGTGTAGCTGGAGGAGAAAGCAGGGGCAAGAGCGACCCGAAGCGAGGCTGAGGGGCTGCCAGGGGCTGGGCTGTATGGGGCCATGTGGACCAGGTGAGGGATTTGGACTTTATCCCAAGAGGAAAGCCGCGCCTGCATGCGTGTGTGCGTGTAAATCAGTAAGCTTTAGGCTCTATTTTCTTTAGCACCAGAAGGTCCCCTCTAAGCACACAAAGACAGAAAAGGCCAACATTTATAATGAGCAAGGTGGAGGTTCCACCGGTCCTGGTAACTGCTTCTGTAGAGTTCTCCTTACAGGCTTTCTGGTGGCTGCCCCCCTCCCCGTGCCTCTCCATCCCCCGCTTCCCCACACCCTCCGCAAAGTCTGGTGGCTTTAGGGGAGGGAGAGGCTTTACAGGCACAGGTTCCATCTTTGAAGCATCTAATGTGGGAGGGGCTGTGCCCTGACCTCCAGATTCTTTCCCTGTGACCTCTGAGCCTCTGAGGGCCTCCCTAGGCTTTGAAGGAGTCCATAGAAGCGGCCGGGGTATGGGGGCTGGAGCCACTGTGCACAAACAGCCCCCCACTGGGCAGGGCTGCAGAAAGGGCCAAGCGTCTGAGGAGATGCCCTAGGAAGAGAAGGCACAGGGCCAAAGCCAGGCCCCTGCTGGTGGGGGCTCCCCAGAAGTAGGGAGATACCCCCACCTCCAAACCTCTTGAACTGGAAACCGCGGGCTGTCATTTAAGATTTCCTTTTTGTCCCATCAGTTGACCTTGTCTGACACATAAGACCTCTGAGATGTTCAATGAAATGAATTTCTAGCTCTGCAGGCCTTTCACACTTTCCACCCTGGCCTAAGCCCTCCCCTCCTGGGATCTAAGATGGCCTGTCATGAGGCTCACCCCCTCTGTAGCGGAGCCTATTTTCCCCTTTAGGGTTCCGGTCCCCCTTTTTCTCATAGGACCCAGAGCCTGTTCTCCCCTCAGGACCCTTCTCCCTGGGAATTGCCCCTGGACCTTGGACCCTGGCCTGACCTCTCTCTAGGGACCGGAGACCTCCTGCCCACCCCCCAGACCAGTCTCCTGAGGGTCTGTAGCCCCGTGGGACTGAGCTCTTCTCACCCTGATATATAGTAGGCACTCAGGAAATACATCCTCTTCCTCTTGTCACGCCCTTCAGTCCCCTGCCTCACGGCTCCTGCTGAGCCTCCGCCACCCTGTCCCCTGTGTGGGTGTTTCTTCTTAGGGAACAGTGTGCTGTGTGGCAACCAAGCCTGAGAAGCAGCTATGGTTGGCTGAGAAAATTGGGTGGGAAAAAGATGAGGGCTGAGAAGGGGCAGGAAAAACACTCAGTGTTACCAGCTCAGCCCCCTGGCCCTGACACCCTGCCGCGTGAGGGCAGGAAGTCTGGGACAAGTCAGGTCTGGAAATCGTTGCATTGGTGGCAGGTGGGCCTCAGGTTGGAAATGGGGTAGGTTGGTGAAAGAGCCACTAACCGCTTCACAGAGGAGCCTGGATCTCCTTGAGCCTCAGGCTGATGGCAGGATGACAGTCCCCTTGTACTTGCGTGGCGCTCTGTAACGTTTGTACTCACGTTCTCTTACGTGTCTGCTCCATGGAGCAGGAGGCAGGAGCCACAATTTAATGAGTGTTAACTTTGAGCCAGGCCCTGTGGTCTGCAATGTGCGCATTGACTCAGTTCATCAGACTCAACTCTAAAGAGATAGGTCCTTGGGACACCGGGATAGCTCAGCAGGTTGAGCGCTCGCCTTGCAACCGCAAGGTCTGGGGATCAATTCCTGGCCTGTGCAAACCCATATGCCGATGGCGCAGGTTCTCTCCTCCCATTCTGGAGGCCACCCCCCCCAGTTCAGTTCCCGCCCATGGCCCCACACCCACCTGTGTAGAATGAAACCATGTCACAGCTAATGGTGTGCAACTATGGAGACTGCTCTGGGCCCTCCCCCTTCTCTCTCCCTCCTCCCCTCCCTTCTCTCAGAACAATAAAATAAATCTTTAAAAAAAAGAGAGAGATGAGTCCTGTTGTGTCCCCATTTAACAGATGAGGAAGCTGAGGCTTGCTGAGGCCAGGTGGCTCGAACAAGGCCACACAGCTTCAAGCCCCTACTGGGGCTGACTCCAGAGTGTTTTTCGCAGGATCCTGTGGAGGGCGCGTCTGACTTCAGGGTTGAGGGTGGGTGGGCTTGTGGTTCAGAAAGGCTGTCTGTCTGCAGCCGGGACAGAAGAGGCCAGCAAAGGAGGATGAGAAGACGGGTGCTCTCTGGAACCCCTCTCGGGGACTCCCTGGAGGGGAGCAGGTGTTACCTTTGGGGAGGAGTCAAGTAGCTCAGAGTAAGTTTCGGAGCTGGATGAGGAGCCTGCACGGTTCTGTCTTCGGGGCACTCATGCCCTTTGTTTGTGACTGTTGTCTCTCCCAGAGGGCAAGTGCTCAAGGGCACACCCTGGCTGTCCTGGCATTCCTGCCCTGGGCAGATGCCCCCTGAAAGATGAGTGGAGGGAGGGCGCACCCTCCAGGGCCAAAGTCAGAAAGGGCTGGGGAGGGAGAGCAAACGTTCCTCTGCTGGGTGGGTAGTTCTGGAGCTGGTTTCTGGTTCATAGTGTCACTAGGGACACCTCTCTAAGCGTTTAGTGACAGCTAATGGAGATGTAGGATTCCACATATAAAACCACGTCGCAACCAATTGTGACCCTGATTTATTGTGCAGTGTGCTTCTTTTTTCTTTTTTTTTAAGGTTTATTTTTATTGTGGTTTTTTTTTTGACAGAGACAGAGAGAAGGGGGAGAGCCCAGAGCAGTCTCCATAGTTGCACGTCATCAGTTTTCCATATAGTTTCAGTCCACAGGTGGGTGCGAGGCTGCACAGGGCAGGAACTGGGCCAGGGGGGCCTCCTGAATGGGAGGTGTGCCCCAGTGAGAACCAAACTGGTGGCACACCCCAGTGCAGCATATGGGTCCACATGGGCCGGGGCTGGTACTCAATTCTTGGACCCTGGGGCTGCAAAGCAAGTGCTCAGCCCCCTGAGCCATCCCAGCTTCCCCAGTGTGCTTCTTTAAAGAACAAAACCTGGAACAAAATGCAAGTGAGCCTCCTGCCGGGACCTCTGATCCCTCCAGTGAAGAGATTGCATCATGGGCCTGTTCTTTCCTTCTTTGGTGGCTTGTGAGTTTTCTTGCTGTCCCAGGTGGTCGTGAGTCAGCCGTGAAAATCATTCTGGAGGAATTTTTCTACATCAGGTTTCATTTGAGCAGCGCTGGGTGATGACACCCAGTGGCACACTCCAGGTTGGGTACGAAGAGGCAGGCACACTCCACTAGCCACTTGTCTCTGCCACCCCCACCTCTATTGGTCCCCTGCCTTCCTGCCAGAGCTGTCCCAGCCAGCACAGGTGGGCGGAGTGGTGACCGCAGGCTCCTCCAGCCCGGCCCAGCCCAGCCGTGGCCCTCTCTAGGGAAGACGAGTCATCCCTTCTGCCCTAGATGTTTCTCTATGAGGAGAGAAGAGAGAAAGCAGCAGGGGTGGGGCGGGCCCCTTCAGGCCCCCTCCTATTTCTCAGCTCTGAAGAGCACTCTGGCCACCAGGTGACTGCTGGATGCAGCTGCCGGACCCGATTAAGTCGGTAGGCACAGTGCGGAGAGCAGCCCCGGTCACCCTGAACAGCACTGTGTTGGGCCTAGAACCAATGCTGAGGCCCTGCCCTCTTCCTCAGGGGCGTGTGGGTCCACTCTGTCCCTTGCCCTCTTTTAAACCTTACCAAGGTGGGGAGGGGGCAAGTGCTCCTCATTCCCTGGAAGATGTGCCCTCTCCCCTGAATGTCTTGTTCTCCTAAGTGTGCTGTGGCTTTTCCAGTCACCTCCCGGAGGCTTGGGCCCACCCTCTCGATTGGCTATGCTGAGGATTTCGAAATCTAGCATTTCAGCAAGGGAGAGAGGTGTGATGGATTCTGTTAATTAGCGATGTCTTCCAGGACCTGGGGACAGGGGTGCAGAGAGGAACTGATGGTCTGGGTTCAGTCTTACACTCTCCCCCAATTTGCCCATTATGTTCTCGGTGACCTTAAGTAAACAACTTTACCTCTTCCAGACTCACCTTTCTCCTCTGTACTCCTAGAACAGGGCAAATGATTGCCAACCAAAGCTGTGACAAGTAAGTGGGGAAACGTCTATAAAGCGGCCTCCTTTCCTTTAAGTCTTTACTCAGCTGCGTCTGGCCGTCCTGAAAATTGCCTCCCACCCCCACCCGTTCAGCTTTTCTCCTTAGCACGTAACAATCTAACATCCTCCCCATTTTACTTGTTTATACTCTGTCTGCTCCCACTAACGTAGGAGGATTTCTGTCTGTCTTGTTCCCTGGTGTTTCCACCTAGGACAGAGGCAACACATAGTAGGCACATAGATATTTGTAAAAAGAATGAAGTGAAAAGGAATGAATGAGTGCGTGTGAGCTCCTGGCACAGAGCCTGGCCCGCTGTAGGCGCCGGTATGTGTTTGTCCTCTCAGCGCCTCCTCCGCTCCAGCTGTTAGTTTGGAGGATTCAGTCCTTTCTCCTCCACTGTGCACAGGGGTGCTGTGGACTGAGGAAGGGAGGGCAGGTTTGTGAGGTAGGAGGAGGGTGCAGAGGGGGGCTTCACCAGGGAAGGGGGGCATCAGTACGAGAGGACAGGCAGAGGGAGCGGCAATGCCTTGCGGACCACTCCCACATATAGCTGAGAGGAAGACATCGCAAGCAGGCCTCAGGACAAACCCAAACTGAAACCAAATACCTCAGAAACTGTCACAGACCAGAGGAGGCTAGGGAGCCATGGTGACTAAATGTAACATGGGGTCCTGGAGGGGGTGTGGAACAGAAAAAGGTGAAATCTGAATAGAGTGTGGAGTTGGATTAACTGCAACATACCACCCTCCCTATCCCAGACCCCAGGGACTCTTCTTTTAGTCCTCCATAATCCATGAAACCACAGGGCCTTTGCACACACTCTCCCCTGTAACTAGAATGCTCGTCCTTCCCCACCTAGTTATAATAACATCAGCTTTCCTTTGGGTCACAATAAGTGTGTCACATCTGCAGAGAAGCCCTTTCTAACCTCCCAAGGTCTATTACAGGGATTTGACCTAGGGTATTCATAAAACCCAGGGTAGCACCAGGACACTTGTTTTCATGGCATTTGTCACTGCTGGAATTTCATGCCTCTCTGAAATTATTTGATAAAGAGCTTTCTTGCCCCCACGCTCTCCTCGCGTTAATGGGTATTTATCAAGCACCTACTATGCCCTAGGCACTGTCCAAGGTACTGCAGGGACAGTGGAGCACAAACCAGATAAGGTCTGTACACTCATGGCATTCACATTCTGTTGGCAGGAAACATAGACGGCACAGCATATACAAAGGGGAGGAGAGTAAGCTGCCTTAGGGGAATTGTGATTGGTTGAACCAGAGAGGATGGGGCGGGGAAAGGCCAGAGATGAGGCTGGAGAAATGGGCAAGGACTAGATCTGGAAACACTGTACAATTCCTACCGAGGAGTCCGACTTGCTCCCAGGGTAATAGGGAGCCATAGGAAAGGGTTTTTTTTGTTTGTTTGTTTTGTTTTCATATTTTATTTTTATTTTACTTTTGACAGATAGAGAGAGAGACAGAGACAGAGACAGCTAGAGAACCGAACTGTGGGAACTCCCCAGTTCAGCATGTGGGTCCACCTGGGCCGGAGCCGGGATTCGATCCTCAGTCCTCAGGGCTTCAAAGTGAGCACTTAACCCGCTGGTCCATACTGGCTTTCCCCATAGGAAGGGTTTTAAGTGGCAGTGGCAGGGCTGAAAAAAAGGCTCCGGCTGTGGGGGAGGGGAGGAGGGCAGGAAGGCTGGAGGCTGGGAGGAAGCTTTTCTTACTTGCAAGGCCGGCAAGGCTGGGGGGTACAAAGCGGTGGAAGGGGGAGCAGAACATGCTAGTACTTGGTCAAGCAGGAATCTGGGTGCCGCCCTGAATCCCATTCAGGCCAACACTGGCTTCTTAGTTTTGAGAAACATACCGTGGTCTGGCCTTTCCCTGCCCTTTCCTTTCTGGTTCAACCAATCACATGAGGCTTAAAGGACAGCGATGAGCCCTGCTGGGTCGCAGCTGGCAAGAGGAGCGCTGGCCTCTGGTTGGAGTAGGATTTCTGCCCCATAACCCTGGGGCCCGGGGAGCTTTGGAGCCTCGGGTCCGCCACTCTCTCCTGCACCCAGACACCGCTGATGTGTTTGCCTTCATTCCCTTTCCCTCACCCCTTTTCTCTCCCTCCATCACCCTAACCTTGTGCCCTTGGACTGGTCCCATTCCCCGGACCCCAGCCTCAGTTTCTCTCTTCAGTCTTAGGAATTTTTTTCTTCTTCTTTTTTTTTCTTTCTTTCTTTCTTCTTTTTTTCTTTCCTTTTAAAGATTTATTAATTGTTTTTGACAGAGAGAGAGATACAGAGACAGAGAGAAGGGGGAGAGCCCAGAACAGTCTCCATAGTGGCACATCATCGGTTTTTCCACATAGTTTCATTCCACAGGTGGGAGCGGGGCTACACAGGGCAGGAACTGGGCCGGGGTCTCATCCCAGTGAGAACTGAACTGGGGGCACTCCCCAGTTCAGCATATGGGTCCGCATGGCTGAAGCCGGGATTCGATCCTCAGTCCCTGGGGCTGCAAAGTGAGCGCCCAACCCACCGAGACATCCCGGTTTCCCCTAGAAATTATTTTTATCTTTGTGGTATGGAACCATTTAGAGGATCAGGTGACAAAACTAGTGTGAAGAAAGTGCTAGTTTGAACCAAGCATGTCCTACAGGCCAGGAATTGTTGGCTAAATCCCAACCCCCTTGTCCTTCCTAGCTCCTTTCTCTGATTGTCCCTCCGTCTGTCCTCCTCCACGCTCCTCTCTGTCGCTGGGGTCTTCCATCCTTGCCGGCTAGGCATTTAGGCCTACTCCCACACCTGGGGCTGAAATGGCCCCACTTTGCTCTCTCCAGTTCCAGCACGTGGTGCTGCCATTTTTGTCACTGGGCCTTCGGGCCGGGCACATGGGAGGAGGAGCCCTGGCACAGCCCCAGCTCGTGCCCTCGGCCTGCCCTTTGCACAAGCCAGGTGAGAAGGGCCGACTTCTCTCCTGCCCTCAGAGCATCCTCTGGTGTTTCCATGGCAACTGCGCAGCCAGACTCCCTGGGCTCCTGCTAGGCAGAGAGCCACCAAATCCCCGCAGGGGGCCTACAGTCATGGGAAGGGAAGCATCTGTTAGGAGGCCAGAGGTCCGCAGCAGTGACCTGAGCCCAGTCCTGAAAGAGAGGAGCAGCAGTCTCGGCTCCGGTGGGCTGTGGGGCCTTCTGTCTCATCCACACACACTCCTGGCGCCAGTCCACCTCACTGGGAAGCCACCCAGTGACTTGTCTCTGCGCCTCAGTTTCCTCATCTGTAAAATGGGGATGTAACGCTGACCTCGGAAGTTGTCCCAGCTGTGTGTGTGAGCCACGTGGGGACGGACAATGGTCAGGGAGCCCGGGGAAGCCATCCTGGGAACCTCAGAGAGAGGAGTGGGAGGCAGGACCAGACAATGAGAGGTGGCCAGGGACACAACTGTGTTTCATTAGGACTTGGGAAATGGACAGATCTGCCCCTTCCGAGCAGTACAGTTTAAGGAAGTGTTCTTTCCTTTTTGAGCCTCGGTTTTTCCTTCTCTGAAATGAAAATAATTCATCCTGTGTGGCGGGATTGCTAGGACAATGGAATAAGGTATATGCGACTTGCCCAGCCTGGTGCCTGGCCTGTATGCATGCAGTAGGTGCTCAATAAGTGTTGATTCCCTGTGGAAGTCCTGACCCACCACAGCCACGCAGGGAAGGGTATTTCCTGTGGTCAGCCCTGCCTGCCTGGATGCCCAGCTGGGCCCCCGAGGGCGTGCCCCTCCCCGTGGGGCCATTCCTCTTGTCTTATGCACACACATGTCCCCAGAGAGGCCCAGCCTGTCTCTGTAAACGTCCTGGCCCCTTATCTGGCCTTCCCCCAAGGCCCTTATCGATTTCTGGTTTGTGCTAGGTTGTTTGTGTTGTGTCTTATCTCCCCCAGGAGTCAGTGCCGTGAGTGTGGCTTTGAGTCAGAGTGACCTGAGCTTGGTCCCCAGCTCTGCCCTCACTGGCCTTGGGACCCTTGGGCAAGTGCCCTCAGCTCTCGGAACCTTGGTTTCCTTCTCTGTAGAACTGGGATGATAATCCCTGCAGCACAGGGTGGCCACGAAGATTACGAGAGACAATGCCCCCAGGTGCCTGGCATGGGGGAGATGAGAGTCTAAGATGGCTCCTTCCCCCTTTTCCCAGGACGAGCGTCACAGACAATGAAGCCACCGCCCAGGCCAGGGGCAGGAGTGGCCGCACAGCAGGAGTGCTGGCAGCTTCCTGTACCCACGTGGCTAGAGAAGGCCCGACCTCAGGAGGCCTCCCCAGGATGAAGGGAGGCTGGGAGGGAAGGCCCGTATGAGGCGCCACAAGGACTAGGCGAGTGTGGAGGTTAAGAACACAGGCTCCAGATGAGGTACACACTTCCTTCACCTAACAGGGCCTGTGTGACCCCGTACAAGTGACTCAACCTCTCAGCCCCAGCTCCCCACCTGTGAAATGGGAATAGAGATGCATCCTATGCCCTGGGTGGGGACGATGAGATAGTACACGGAAAGTGTTTGGCACAGTCTGGTCAAGAATCCCCAATTATTTATTTTTAGGATGTGCTCTCAGGTCCCATTGACTTCTTAACCAAATTGCTCAATTACCCATGAAACAGTAATAAAAAAATTTTCAGAGCCTGCGTCTCCAGCGCTTTCCATGAGCCAAGCACTGTGCTTTGTGCTTTCACCACATTACCCCATGGAATTGTCTCTAGTCCTCTGGGGAGTGGGCCCTGTGGTTACCCCCATTTTATAGGTTAGGAAACTGAGCCTCCCAGGAGCTGTCCAAGCCCACACAGCGGCTGACTGCCAGGGCCTGGCCCTCTGTCCCTTGAACGCTGCTCTGGAGATCGTCACGAACTGGGGTAGAGCGTCTTGCCAGGTAGCAGCTGGACACAGCAAACCCGTGTCATCTGTGGGGAGAACCTGTGGGCAGAGGATGTGGGGTGGAGTGGCGGCGCCCGTGGAAGATAAGTGGTCTGGGAATGCTGAGGCCGCAGCCCGTGCAGCTGCGTGTTTACTCAGCCTGTCCCAGGCAGGCAGGGGCCCGGCCCGGCCAGTGTAAACATCCGGGCTGCTTGTCGGCCTGGTGGGGGGCTCAGGCAAGCGGGAGAACCAGCAACCCGGGCTTCTTGGTGCCAGAGGTGGCAGGGACCCAGCCTTTATGGCGCGCCTAGTATGTGCCAGGTCATTTATGCGCAACATCTGAACACGTCTCTACCACCAATAGGCCTGTTTGGTCTGTTTTATTATTTTTACTTAGCTGATGAGGAAACTGAGCCCTGGGAATTATACGGACCCATATCTCTGTCCGAAGCCCGCAGGATTTGATTTGCTGAGAGGGAGAGTTTGTGAAAGCATAACTTAGACAACATCTCCGTGCACCTGCCGCTGCTGGTGCCACACTGTCCGTGCAAACTGCGTGGAGCCGGATTCGCTCTCCCGCTGGTAGCGGGATTGGAGTTCGTGCTGTTCGTTGCCGCCTGGCTGACTCGATCACATCACCATGGGCGGGACCGGCAGTTTGATACAGCTCTGGGGTTTGCCTCTTTGTCACGCGGGAAGAGAATTTGGCTGGCTCTGGTAATGCAGCCTTCCAGAGTGGGTCTGACCGATTGATGAGACCCTAGATATCGTTCCTCCCATTTTACAGATGGAGAATCTAAAGCCCAGAGAAGGGAAATGTCTGCCCACAGGCTCACAGTGGGTGTCTGAGGCAGACCTGGGCCCTGGCCTCTGGGGAGGACACCCTAGAGTCCCTTGGTTCATGGGGGTGGGACAGGGTTAGGAAAGAGCAGTGATGAAGTCAGTGTGTCCCCCAGATGCATCAGGATCTGAAGTCAGTTGTCACAGCCAGCCCCGCTCTCTGCTGCTGTTCTCGGAACACGCTCCAGAGTGCCCGTGGGCCCTCGGCACACTGACAGGTTCCTGTGCTTGTGCAGGACCCTCCCTGCCCCCACTTCCAGCCACGTCTGCCCCCAGGCTGGGCCCTGCTCTGTCCCCACCCATTCCCCCTCACCCTGGGTCATCTTTGAGTCCAACAGAGCCATTACTTGCGTTGTGCCAGAGCTGGGAGGAATCGTTTAAATATAACAGCAGCCAGTGCCCAGGTTCCTGGAACTGCCCCCCTGACACCCCTGAGAGGCACTGTTGAGGTGCAGACCACTTCCTCTGAGCGGGAGGGGGCGGTGGCTCCCTTGAAGGTTGAGAATATTGAGGTCACACTCTGAGCCTGGAGGTGGACCCGGAGACAGATGCCGGGGCTCCACTCGCTGGGCCACCTCTGCTGAAGCATGGATCCTGCTAAAGCCACTCTGGAGGACGCATTTGGATATCAGGTGGCTGAGCATGAGGAGCAGGGTCTCAGGAGAGGCCTGGGAGAATTGGGCAGGGAGGGGGCCCGGCATTCCCGCCCAGCTCACAGTAGGGAGGGGTCCCAGGAAGGCTAAGAACAGAGACTGAGAAGGGGTGGGGGTGGCAGAAGGAGTCCAGTCAGCCCAGGCTCTTGACTTTATGTATCCTGATCGAGGGACCAGGATTGCCCAATCCCCAAGCCCCAGATGCATCACCAGTTTTACTGAAGGCCAGCCTGGCCTTGGAAGGGGTAAGCCTTCCCCCACTTAATCCAAGGCCTGTGGCCTGGCCCTTCTCCTCCATCTGCTCTTTTTGGGAGAGATTCCCCCAGCAGAAGCGAGAACAATAGAGGCTGCCCTGCTCCGAGCTGCCCTACTGGGTGGGTGCCAGCCCACCTCCATTCCCCCGTGCTTAAGGCCCTACTGTGTGCCAGGCCCCTTACAAACACAACCTTGTTTGATCCTCACAAGAGCCCTGGGAGCTGGTGGTGATTGTGTGACCCCTGCTTCACAGAGGAGGAGACAGCTCACATAGCAGCAAAGCACAGCTCTGGCTTTAGACCCAAGCCTGTCGGCCTCCGGAGCCCATGCCTTTTTTGGTGTGCGGCAAAATCGTTCAGACATATAAAAAGCATAGAGTTTAGTAAAAACAAACACTAGTGAACCAGCCATCCAGCTTCAAAAATAAAGCATTCCAAATGCAGTTGAATCTTCCACACGTCCCTCCCTGATCCCATTTGCTGCCTTCCTTCTTCCAGAAAAAATTACTGCCATGAATGACCACCTTGCTACTTTTACTAGAGGTTTCTGCCTCCCCTACATGATTCAGAGTATTCTTTGCAGCTTGCTTTTCTCTTCACTTTTTGTCTATGTTGTAGTCCGTTCATTTTCAGTGCTGTGTAGTATTCCACCCCTTGGATCTACCACAGTTTATCCAGACTGCTAGAGATGGCCATTTAGGCTGTTTCTCATTCACTATTTAAACAACGCTGTGGGGCTTCCTTATCCATACCGCCTGGTGATCACAGGGGAGTTTCCACGGTGTGTATATGTTACTTACGTTAAGGAGTGGAATGAACTAAGCCCACTGTATCATGAGACTCTGATGAGAGGGTTGACCAACAGTTTTAGGGGTTCCTTCTCTGAGAGTTAAAAACCTCTGAAGGACAGGAATGTTATTCTGTTTGGTTTGGTGCTGTGAACAGTGTCGGGCACATAGTAGGTCCACTTCAAATAGTTATAGATCAAAGGAATGGGTGTATGCCAGGCATTCAAGAACTTAATCAGTCAGCTGTGAGGAGAGTTCTTTCCATTTCACAGCTAAGCTGACTAAGGCTTCAGAGAGGTCAGGCCTGTTCCCAAAGTCCCACAGCCAATCCTCAAGTCGGCTGACTCCATAGTCTGAGCTCTTCTGCAAGCCCAGGTCCCTCTAGAGTCGCCTGTGTAGACAGGGAGTGGATTCACAGAGGCCTGGAGTACGGGGAAATGGGAGCTGCCTCTAATGTGCAGTGCCTGGATGTAAGTGCTTAGGGTCTTTGCAGTTGTCCTGGAGGCTGGTAGAGTGAGGTGGGGACAGCTGGTTAGTCACCTTTAGCCTAGAGCCACCATGGGGTTGGGGATGAGTGACATCTCACTTCTGGGACTGATCTTTAAGGAAACTACAAAGCTTAGGACCGTGCTAGGCTCAGGATTCAGATGCAGTCAGTGGGAGAGACCCATCCTGGGGGAGGCAGCCTAACCCAACCGAAACGTCATTTGCTTAGGGCATTAGCAGACCTGGGCTCAAATCCCAGGCCTGCCACTTATTAGCTGTGTGACTTTAGGTAAGTCCCTCAACCTCTCTGAGCCTTATTATCTCCATCTGTTAAATGGGGATATTGACTTTCTTTTGCAGAATTATTGACAGACTTAGAATTGAGTGTAACAATTTTAGCCTAGGACCTGGGTAGTAGTTATTAATTACAGTGCAGGGAAGGAGGATATTCTACTAGGGATACACACAAATCACTATAGGTGCACACAGATGAGACAGCGTAGGCCCTAAGCTGGGCACAGAGGAGGACAGCATGGAGGAGATGACGTGGGATCTGGGTTCTGAAGGGTGAATAGGAGTTCTCCAAGGAGTAGCCTATGGGTCAAGCAACTTCTGTGTATCCTGCAAACACGAGTTGCTTGTAGTTCAATGGAGACACACGATCCTGTGGAGATGATGCTGAATAACTAGACAAAGAACGAAGAATAGGCCGTGTTGGGGTTAGAGGAACATGTGAAAACTGGTGGGCTGGGGTAGTCAGGAAGTCTTCCCGATGGAAAGGGGTGGGTGGGTAAGATTGAAATGAGAAAGGACGACAGGCGGGAGAGGGGCTGCCTGATTCTTGATTTCCAGGCTGGGCTGGGCTGGGCTGGGCTGGGTCAGGCAAGGCGCCTCCCCAGCCTGGCAGGGGACTGGGGACAGACCTCCTGGGTTCTGGCAGAAGTCTTGCTGTGTCCCTGTCACTAAGTCCTGTGCAGTTCTCTCACTTAGAGGAGAAGAAAAGTTGTTCTTAATTGTTCATTGTGCAATTGCAAATTGGCTCCTGAGCTGGGCTGAGAAAATGAAGAGCCCAGACTGGATGGCTACAGGGGCCTAGGAGGGGGGTTGGTTGTGCCACTGTGTGAATGTCCCAGGCCCGGACACCCCATTCTGCAGGATCCTATGCGACCTAAGGGTTTGAAGCCTAGCCTCTCACCAGCTGTGTGACCTTGGACTGGTTAGTTAACCCCTCTGTGTCTGTACTGCCACATCCCCCACTTAGGGTTGCCGTGATGGTTAAATCAGAAAGCGCTTAGCACAGGACCTGGGTTGAAAGTCATTCATGGCTGAAGAGATGGTGTTTGTCGCTGCGGCTATTATTTAGTGGCAGCTGCTGCAGCAGCACCACCACTGCCACAGCCTCCGTGATCCAGGCCATACTGTTGCTCAGGTCGAACCCCAGGGTCATTCCAGCTGCTCATGTCGTCTCTCCATGAGCCAGGACGTTCCAGTGCCATCCCTGACCTCGTGTGCAGTGTCACAGCCTGACCTCAGCAGTGCCCCTCTTAGGAGGGGGCGAAACTTGAACTGCTGGGTGTCTTCTCTTGGAGTGCCCCCTTCATTCTCACTGCAGCTCTATGAAGTAAGCTCACATGTCCCTATTTTATAGAAAGTGGAGGCGACTTGCTCTCAGCCACGCGGCAGGAGGTGACAGGTATTTCAGCCTAGGTGTGTCTGCTCTAAACGTCTTGCTCTTCTTCCCAAGGATGGCTGTGACATGTTCCCAGGAAATCTGAGCCTGGCACACCCCCTCCCTTTAGTCATCTCTCCGCTCCCTTTTCTGTCGGGGTCCCGGACCCAGGCTCTCTACACCCTCTGGCTCTGCTCTGGGCTTGGGGACCACTCTGGGCCAAGAGTACAGATGGGCAGCTTGTGTCCTCTTGAGGCATTGCTCCCTCGCTATCAGCAGGAACCAAGCCTCTTGTCCCCACCAGGCGTTTCTTCCCAGCACCGCCCACCCCCACCCCCAGGCAAGCATGACACTTGTGGGAGGGGGTAATGGGGACCAGATGGAAGCTGAGCCAGGGCTGGGCTTTGTTAGGCGAACATTCCTGGTCACTGAGGCAACGGCCAGCTCAGTAGCATCTGGTTTGGCCGAGGGTCCACCCTGATTGGCTGGAGCTGCACGTGGGGAGTCATGGCAGGTGGGGATTTCATGCTGAGACAGGATCTCAGAGTCCCCGAGGGAATCGGGAATCGTGGTGGCAGAGGGGCAGAGTGAACACAACAGGGAGCTTGGAGTCAGACAGAACTGGTATCTAGTCCTGGCTCTGTCACTCTCTGGCAGGGTGACCTGAGCAAGTCACTGCTCCCTCTGCAGAATGGGAAGCCACACTGGTCCTTACCTCACAGATGCGTGAGCAAATCAAGTAAACAGCAGTGCCCGTGTTCAAAGCGCTTTGCATATTTTTAACGCAAGGAATTCTCATAGCCACCTGTGAGAATAGTGCTATTACTGTCTCCATCTTACTGATAAACTGAGGCACAGAGTGATTATGTCACAAGCTGCCAGACAGGGAGTGGGAGGCAGAGCTGGGATTTGAACCCAGGCTGCCTGGGTCCCGGGTCCACCACTGCTGCATTGTCCTGCCGGTCAGTGCCGTGTGTGACAATAGCTGAGACAAGTGCTGTCAGCTGGGGATGCTGCCGTTCTTTTTCCTGCTCACCCCAGAAGCTCGTGCTATTGGTGGCGAGCGGGACGGGCCTCCTGGGCTTATAAACAGGTGAACGGAGGAGTGGACGGACATTGTGAACGTTCCTGCGTGCTAGTGGGCAAGGGGAAGTGCTGGGGTGGTGACCCTCTGGGCCCTGAGGTCCGGGCAGCCGCCGATCTGGCTGTTGCCCTGAGAGGATCAGGGAGCCCAACTCTGCAACCACAGCTCCCATTCCTCAGGTCTCTGCTGCCTGCCACACGCTTTGTCTGCACTCTCTTGTTTAATACTTACGACCACCCTGTGTATCTCCGGAAGAAGGTCGTTCAGAGCATAGATCCAACGGACTGCAAAGCCAGAGCTCTCTCCGCACGGGGGAGGCGTTCTGGGGGCCCATCTCCTGCTTCCTGAGGGGTGGGCTAGTCTCCTTGTCAAAGAGTTTTTTACAAGATGACTTGGGTAGAGGGAGGAAGCTGCTGGGTGGGGTCAGAAGAGCCTAGACTGAGGTTCTCCTCCTGGCCCCTTGAGTGACCTCCTGCTACTTCTTGAGCCTCATTATCCTCCTTTGTTGAAAGCAGTTTATGACCAGGGAGCAGAGCTGAGTGCTGAGGACCAAGATGACCAGAGCCTTGGCTCTTTAAGACTTCATGGTCCTGGGCAGGACAGCACCGTCCCCAGGGGGCTGTGCTAGAGGGGTCTGCCCAGAGCCATGGAAGCACGGAGGGAGGCAGCCGTGCAGGGCCGGTGTCAGGGTAATGCATGGACGCGGGTGCTGTCTGTCAAGCTGTCCTCTCGCCTGCTCCTGCTAACAGCAACGCCTGCCTTTGGATGCGGCTCCTTTCCCGCTCCTTCTGTTACCAACTGGGTGTCAATCGCAGGCTCTTGCCCCGCCTTTTGACAGGCCATATGAACCAGATCTGGCCAATCAGAGTTCTTCCCTGGGACTTAATAATTCAACAAGTAGGTAGGTAGGTAGGTAGATAGATAGGTAGATAGATAGATAGATAGATAGACAGACAGACAGACAGGGTCCTGGCTGAGGAGGCTTCACAGAGGAGGTGGCATTTGAACCACCGATAGTGAGATCGTGCCCGGCAGCAGGGGCTGGTGGGAAGGGCATAATCTTGACCTGGGGGAACGACAGGTAGTGGTATCTGGGAAGATGTTGAAGGTCCTCCTGTGCCACAGAGCAGAGCTTGAATGAACTGACTCATTCATTCATTCATTCATTCATTCATTCAACTAATCAGCCCAGCACTCACTGTACCAGGGGCTGCTGTAAGCACTTTACAAAGAACTAATTCCATCCTCCTAACAGCCCAGTGTGTGGGAACTATTATTTCACCACTTTACAGGTGAGAAAAATGGAGGCACAGAGAGGTTAAGCAACTTGCTCAAGGTCACATAGTTGGTAAATGACAGAGCTAGGATTGGAACCCAAGCAGTCTGGCTCTCGTCTGGAGGTTTCTTTTCTTAGTTGTATTTTTACTTTAGTGGTTTGTTTTCTTAACCACAGAGTGGGAGTGATCACCCCCCGACTCCAGCCCAGAGTTCTTTCCACGGGCCCAGTTCTTTCATGGCCCAGTGGGGGAGACGAGACTGCAGTGACCATGCCTACGGTGTGACCCCAGAACCCCAGGAGTGGAGTATGGCCTGGGGCTAGGGGAGGAAGTGGGGGTGCTCTCCTGGCCCAGTTCCAGCCCCAGCTAGCGAGGAGTAAGGGCCAGGTTCCTGCCAGGCGCCCCGCTGTTTCTGTGAGCTGTGATAATCTCCAGAAACAAGTGAACCAGGGGCTCTGGCTGCGTCCAGCTAAGCCCTCGGCAGGAGGTAAATAACTTGAAGAAGCTCTGGCTTCTAGCCGAGGTGCTGGGGAGGTTTAAAACCTGCTCCTGGCAGGCGAGGCCGGGAAGGAGAGAGGTGCTCAGAGCTTCAGCATTTGCGAATGGAGCCCTGGGGTTGTCAGCGTCAGCCCACAGCTCCCGCTTGCCCCACGTGTGAGCATCTCCCAGGTGCCACAGACTTCTCCCCGTTTAGCTGTGAGGAGTTTGAGGCTCAGCCAAGGGTAAGTCTGAGCGAGAAGCTCGCTCACTTGCTCGAGATCACACAGCCTAGGTGCACGGCCCAGGCCCTGGACAGCCTCCCTCCTGCCTTTTCCGCCTCATCCCTGCTCTGAGGGGGTTCTGGAACTTACTCCAGAACTCTCTCAGTTCTCCTGACCCTTCCCAGAAGACATTTTTTGATTCTTACCCTTAATTTCACAGAAGGGATTTTTCCCTAGTGAAAGTGCTTCTCCATTCCTCTAATGTAGACTGACCAGATGTACTGTTTTAAAATGGACAGAGAACAATGGTACTGACCGGTTTCAAATGGTACACATGGTTAGCCTACTGACACCTTAAATATAGCCAAGTGAGACTAGAGAGGCTAGACTGACCATATGTACCATTTGAAACGAGGCAGTAGCATTGTTTTCTATTCTGTTTAAAATGGTACATATGGTCAGCCTACTCTAACGGGGACCCCAGCAGCCCCTGGGAGTCCTACACAAGTGGCCTTTTGGGCAGGGGTTGGAACTATGCTCCTGATTGTGTTCCCTGTGTCTGAGCCCTGGCAGGATATGTGAGAGAGGAGGCCAGCCAGTCTTAAGAGCCTCGATAAATGCTTGTGAAACTAAAGTTCTGAAGGAGCTACTTCTTTGGGGGGTAAAGAAAATGCCACTTGGGCTGAGCCTCAGAAGGTTAACCCTTTGAGAGCAGAGAAGGGAACAAGCTCTTCCGGTAGAGGAAACCCTGTAAGCAAAGGCCCAAGGGTAGCAAAGTGGAGGTATACTCCAGGGGGCGGGTGAACGGCTCCCAGAAGGGTAGGAGGAGCTCGATTATGGAACCCCCAGCTCTCTGCTCTAGAACCAGAGCCCCAGACCAGGCAGGGAGAGTGACCAGAATGGCCCTGGGGTGCCAGGAAAGTCACATGCATGACTTCAGTGAGGATGCTTGACCCCAGCCTTACTCTGCGCCAGCCCCTGCGCTTGGCACTTTCCGCAGCGTCTCATTTGACCCTCCTGACAACCCTCCAGGAAGCCTCTGCTGTCCTCATTGTGCAGAGGGGGTAACAGAGGCTCTGGGACATGACGTGACTCGCTCAGCGTCACCGTTACTAAACAGCTGATCCGCACGCATCCGACTTCAAAGTCCTTCGTCCCCTCCACGGCATGGGGAGCGTCTCTCCCACCCCTCAGAGTTGCTGTGAAGAGCCCAAGTGAATTAAGGGGAGTGAGCCCATGCTGGGAGTAGGGAGGTGGGGTGGCCCCCGCGGCTGTGGCTACAGAGATATGGCCAGAGTCCTGAGCCGTATGTGGTCCTGACAGGAAGCATACAGGGAGACGATAGACCATCAGCTGCCCTCAGGCTGCCTAAGCCCAGGCTGGTTCAGTCCTTACCATCGAGCCCTTAGTGTTCCCAGCACAGACATGCCGGGCTTTGGAAAGAGCACTGGGCTGAGAGTCCAGAGGCCTGGCTGCTGGGCCTGGCTGGGCCCCTGCTTCAGCTTGTGAGGGGACTGACTTAGTCTCGGGCTTCGGTTAGTTCATCTGTAGAACGGGAGGGGTCGGGGAGGTCCTCGTCTTACTTCCCTCAAAGCCCTGTCCTTGTCCTGCTTCTTGAACACTGCTTGGTCCCACCTCTGGGGCTTTGCTTTTGCTTTTCCCTCTGCCTCAAGTGCCCTTGTAGGGTGACACCTTGTCATTCTGGTTTCACTGTACATGTCACCTGCTCACAGAGGCCTTCCTCAGCTCCTCCCCAGCATTCTCTCCCATGCCACCCTGCTGTACTTTCTTATAACACAGATTCCTCTGCAACAAGGCAGTTGGGGTCCTTGTTAGGATTAGGAACTGCAGAGGCAAAGGCCTGGGTTCAAATCCAAAACTCTACCACTCAGAGCTGGAGGATCTTGGCTAGAATCTCTGTGCCTCAGTTTCCTCACTTATAAAACAGGGCCAATAGTAATATATATTGTTTATATAAGGACTAAATGAGAAATGCATTAAAACGCACTTAGTATAGTGTTGGGCACACAGTAAGCACTCAGTAAATGTTAGATGCTATTATGGCTCTTAGTAGCATTCTTCACTGTCTGTTGCCCCTATTAAAAATTCAAGGCCCTGAGAGCAAGAACTTTGTCTTGTTCAGTGATGTATACAAGCATGAAACTCACTTTCTGGCACATAGTACCTCAAGTATTTGTTGACTGAATGAATGGACAGATGAACAATGGCATCCCTGGCTTCTGAGAGGCTCCATGTGGCTTCATATGGAGGATAGATGCTGGGAAGACAAACCTGGACCAGCCCCTTGCTCAGGACCCAGCCAGCCTTCTGGGCTCCCAGCAGCCACCAGGGTGGACCCCATCCTGGCCTGCCCTGATAAGGATCCATACCCTACAGGACAGAGGAGTCTCCCTGTTCCAGCCCCTCTGACCACAGCAGTGTCTGACGCCGTCTCCCAGCTCAGAGCCCAGTGGCCAGGTAGGGGGGCTAACATAGATTGTCCCCTGCGCTCAGCAGCCCTCCTTCCCGACCCCACAGAGTTGGTCCCAGCCTGCTTGACCTCCACCACCGCCCAACCCTGCCCCTATTTTCAAAAGCTCCCATCACAAGCACATGCCCCCCAAACTGTCCCGCCCGCTGCTTCCATGGCTTCCCTCCTGTTCTAGAATTCAGGTGGGACTGCTGGCACGTCAGTTCTGCAGGCCTTTCTGTGACCCCAGGGACGCTGAGCACCCCCGAGGACATCAGTTACGTGCCCAGTCCTGAGAGGGAGGCAGGACTCAGCTCAGGGCACGTTGGCTGGAGGCGAGGGCCAGAGTTGGGATTCAAACCTGGTTGTACTGTTTGCTGCTGCTGCTTTGTTCATTCCTTCCTTTAGCTCATGTTTCCTGAGCACCTACTTTGTGTCAGGGGCTGCCCGGCAGTGATCATGGCGCCTGCACTGGCAGGGGACCCAGAGGTCAGCCGAGCATGACAGCCACCCCTGCTGCGCAGTGGAACTTTTCTGTGGTCAAGGAAACGCTCTCTAGCTATACTGTCCATTCACCGTGCGTGGCTGAGGCAAATGAGGAATTTAATTTTTAATTTTGATTTAATTGATTTTCATTTGAATAGCCACGTGTAGCTAATGGCCACTGTGTTGGACATCACGGATCTGTGCAGTTGTTTGAAGAGCAGTCATTCACGGCCTGAGACTATAGGTCTTAAACTCAAACGTGAGCAGGGGAGCTGGGGTGATTTCCCAGGGGCTCCTTAGGCTGTGTCTTCTTTCGCAGTTGTCAGTACATTAAACGTACAGGCATTTTCTCCACACCCACAATGAGAAGCAGTCAGTGTTTTCGCTGAAACATGAGACCTCCTGGCATTGTTTTTACTTCTTCAGCTTTGTTTTTGAGGTGTAACTTACAGAGCCTGAAAAGCACGGGCCAGAGCAAACAGTTCGATGAGTTTTGACAAACATAGACACTGTGTAACCACAGTGGACTCAAGACAGAGGACGTTTCCAGAACATTTCCATCCCCCCAGAAAGTTCCCTCCAGGCCTTTTCCAGTGAGTCCCATCCTCAGAGGCAACTGCTGTTCTGATGTCTGTCACCATACGTTGGCTTTGCCTATTTTTAAGCCTCACATAAATCATTCTCCCACTTTTGCCTGAGACCAGGGACCCAGAAATATTTCTTTTCTCTTTGTTATGAAGGACAGAGCACCTGTGTGATGACCTGTGACAGCTGACCCTGGGCCACAGGGAGGAAGAGACACAGAGGAGGGGTACCGTATTTTCCGGCGTATAAGACAACCAGGCGTATAAGACGACCCCCTAATTTTACAGTTAAAACATAGGTTTAGGCCTATATTCGCTGTATAAGACTACCCCCCACTTCCGAGGCTGTAGTCTTATACAGCGAATATAGGCCTAAACCTATGTTTTAACTGTAAAATTAGGGGGTCGTCTTATACGCCCGGTCGTCTTATACGCCGGAAAATACGGTAGGTGGGGTGGCCATGGGGGGCCTTAGCCCCAGGCTTGAGAATATCAGCCCAGCATTGCCAAGTTGTTTTCTGTCTTTTTTTTTTTTTTTAAAGGAAAGCTGAAAATACTGATTTTTGTGTAAAAATATCCTAAATGTTGGCATTTCGAAACCTTTTACATACAGTACTGCAGGCCAGATAATTCACATCTGTAAGCTGGTGTGTGAGTTCTGCCTGGGGCTAATCAGAATGTTACTAATCGTAATAGCTGATATTTGCTGAGTGGTTCCTTTGTTTCAGGCCCTATTCTAAGTGCTGGGTGTTATTAAGTCCTCTAATCCCCCTAACAATTTATTAATAATCCATTTTACAGATGACTAAACTGAGCCATCTAGAGGGATTAAGTGACTTGCCCGAGGTTATAGAGTGAGCCGTTGGCTAGGATTTGAACCCTGACTGTCTGGTTCTTAAGTCTATACATAGTCCTTGTGAGTAAGGTGCCAGGGATGGTTATGCCATTTGGGGTGCAGCTTTGCCAACTACCACCATGAACAAGCAAATGAGAGGGCGCCCCGGCCCCACCCGCGTGGACTGCCCTGACATGGGCAGTTTTCATGTCTAGGCACTTTGGCTGTCAGTTGGTAGAGCCCCAGTGTTAGGGAGTGCTGGGCAGGCAGCCAGGGGTGGGGGTGGGAGGATGGAAGCCTGGCAGAGGCTTGATGAGGGCATCAGGGAGCATTGGGCAAGTGGGGGCAGAAGTAGCAGGAATCTGGCAGGAGGAGAGCCCAGACCTAGAAGGATGGCATAGGAGAGGGAAAGAATCAGCCGGCAGGGCCCAGGGCTGGGCCAGGCTGCGCCCGGGGTGGGGGGTGGGGGGTGGGGTCCCCGCCCGGGGTGGGGGATGGGGGGTGGAGTCCCCACCCCCTGGTGCTTTGCTCAGACAAGCCTATCATTGAGGATTGTTGGGAAGGGGAAGATAAGGATCACCTGGCAAAACAGGACTGTCTTTCCATCATCTCCTCCCACCTTTGCAGGGGGGGAGGCGGGGGAGACAGAGGAAATAGAGGCCCCGAGGACGCACAGCCCGGACCCAGACCTGGCTCCACTGCTCGTTCTACTCCATTTGGCTGCACTCCTCAGGACCAGGAGTTGTGGGGAAAGAGGGTCCGTGGTCGCTGGTGGGGAAATATTCCAGAGCCTGGTAGGGAGAGGCCAGGCCCTCCCCTCACGCCCTCATCTGTGTCTCCTAGCCAGGATCTGGTCGGAAGTGAGGGCTGAATAAGCATTTGCTGTTATTAGTGTTCTTTTACCATTTGATCTTCACACTTGCTTCTGAGATGTGTACCCTTATTTTCACACATTTGACGGGTGAGGAAGCCGAGCCTCGGTAGTTGTTGGCAGGATTGAATGAGTGACATATGTGGAGTGCTTAGCACTGTTCTAGTACACATCAGAGGGCTGTCTGTGGGCCAGAGGAGGGCTAAGGCAGCAGGACTGGTCAAGGAGGACTTCCTAGAGGAGGTAACATAAAGCTGGGCTTTGGGGGAGCAGCCTGAGTGACTGAGCTGGTTCCCTGGGGTCAAGGTTGTATCCTGAGTGAGACGTAATGCCAGCTGTGCCTCCCAGTCTGAGGATGCCACCTCTTGCCAGGACACCAAGTAATGTGGGCTGATAGCCCAGGGCTCTCACAAGCCTTCTCGCAGCCTCCACGCCGGGGAGGCCTCCTGGCCTGGCTCCAGATCCTGTGTATTACGAGAGGGCAGCCAGGCCTTGAGGTGGTCATGTCACCTCTCTGAGCTTCAGTTTTGTCATCTGTCAAATGGGGATAGTGCTACCTACCATGTAGGGTTGTGATGAAGGCCTGGCATATAATAGGTGTTCAGTGAACAGGCATCCCAGTACCTCCTGGAAATAGTTATTGAATTGAATTGTCCTTTTAATGAGAAAGATCAGACATACCCCCCCCACCTTGCCCAGGAAAGCTTGAGCCACACTTTAGCACAGAACCAAAAAACGCCAACTACTGTGTTTGAACTTGCATGTGCTAGAGAGTTAGGAGGAGGCAGCCACTCCTCTCTAGCTGTGTCTACACTGGACAAGGGCACTAAGGAGCAAGTTGGCTATTAGTTATTGTTCCCCCAAACCCAAGAGCAGAAAACACTTGCTTACTGAGCGCCGGGCACTATGCTAAGCCCTTCATGGCCCCCCTGTACACAGGGGGGAACAGGCTTGATAACAACCCTGGGCTCTCAGCCAGTACGGGGTAGAGTTGCAACTTGAACCTACATAGCCCGGTTCCAAACTCTGTGCTCTTAGGATGGGAAAATAATCTACCAGAAATAATTGAAAATATTAATTTGGGACAGTGTTTCACCGTTGCAAAGCTTGTTCATGCATGTGACTGTAGTGTCCTGATGTCACCACATGAGAATGGTGTTATCATCCCCATCTTACAGTTGAGGACAGTGAGGACTGGAGAGGTGACAGGGAGCTGCCCTGCCCAAGGCCATGTGGCTGGGCTGGAATGTGGGACCATCCGCTAAGTCCAGGTCCAGTGCTCTTCCTTCTGCTTGTCAGCGGCCTCTTGAGGAGACAGTTGTCTAGCTTGAATGGTGACAGCCAGGCCGCAGAGACTTGGCTATGGGCATGGCCCAGCCTGGCCCACAGCCCCCATGTGCCCACCCCTACACGGTGAGCACCATCCCAGCCTGCCCCAGGCCCCCATTGCCTGCATCAACCTCACCGTGGAACTCAGAGCTTTAGAACCATTACATAGTTCTGAGAGGAACGTAGGTGAGTGATTTTCAAACTCTATTCTGGAGAACCCCTAAGGAACCCAGGTTTGGGGTTAGGAAATGGGGTCATTGGATGCATAAATGGCAGCCCCACTATGTATTTGGGTTGCCACGTTATGTTGTTTTAAAATAAAGGGCTGTATGGAATTAAAAATGTACAGGCTTGTGAATAACTGTTTAATCCAGCAACTACTTCTTCATTTTACAGATGGAAAAACTCCAAAGCCCATGCTTCCCCTCAGAATGATAATAGTATTCAGACATCATTCTGAGTTTTAAAATTTATTCAACTCTCACAACCCTCTGAGGGTAACACGTGTCCCCATTTTACAGATGAAGACACTGTGGCTCAGACAGTGAAGGGACTTTTTTGCCCAAAGATTAGAATCCCAGGAGCCCAGCTCCCAAATCCTTCCTCTCACCGGACACCCAGCCTGACAGCCACACCTTCTCTTTGTGTTGGGGAGAGGGAAAGTCACTAGCCTAGTCCTAGATGAAGGCAGCCCAAGCCTCAGTTACCTCCTACTGTCCAGGGCATCGCCTGAGCTGGAGGGTAGATGGGCCTGTGTGAATCCTGGCTGTGTGACCTTGGACAAGTGAATGGACCTCTCTGAACCTGCCTCCTCACCTTAGAAAATGGAAAGTAGGGCCCACATCATGGAGTTACTGTGAAAGTTAAACTGGATCGTCCACATGAATTGTTTGGCACTGGGGCTGGCACACATTTCAAGGGCTTCAGCCACCCTTGGTTCCTGGATCCAAGGACTCCCCAAGGCTTCCTGCCCTACCGGCTTCTTTCTTCTTCCCAGCCCTCCTCACCTGACCCTGTGTAACACAAATATTAATTACAACCATTTCCACGAGCTGATTCCTGGCTGAGCCTAATTACTGGGCAGCTCTGTCATCGTCATCATAAATATCATTAAATGAGGCAGATTAACTTTGTCCTAAGTTTTATGTGATTAGATCAGCAAATTGTTTGGCACACTTGGTCTCAATTTAGGGCTTACCCAGCCTGGTCGTCTGCACAGCTTAGGGCCAGCTGCAAGTTTCTGATCCGTCTTGAACTTGACACTCAGAGATCAGAATGGACAGCTGAGCTCCTTTAACTTGGCCGGGAGGTGATGCCTGAAGTGAGAAGGATGGAGCAGGTTGGGGCTGCCATCTCATTTGTTGTAATAGCAAAACCACAAGCTTTGGGGATAGATACACCTGGCTGTGTGAATTACCAGATGTACGACTTTGGGCAGGTTATAACCCTCCCTGTACGACAGTTGTTTTACACTGTGCAGTGGGCAAGAGTCAAGGAGATGGTGTGCGCCAACAGCCCCTGGCATGTCATAGGCCCTCCTGGGTTTTTCCTTCCCAGCTTCCATCATTCACAGTAATGCTGGAAGAATCAGCCGTTTCTTTTTTTTTTAAAGATTTATTTTATTGATTTTTGACAGAGAGAAACAGAGACAGAGAGAGACAGAGAGAAGGGGGAGGACCCAGAGCAGTCTCCATAGTTGACATTAGTTTTCCATATAGTTTCACTCTACAGGCGGGCACAGGACTGCGCAGGGCAGGAACTGGGCCAGGAGCCTCCCACATAGGTCCCGGCAAGAACTGAACCGGGGGCACTCCCCAGTTCAGCATGTGGGTCTGCACGGGCCGGGGCCGGGATTCGATCCTTGATCCTCGGGGCTTCAAAGCGAGCGCTTAACCCACTGAGCCATCCCGGCTATCCCAAGAATCAGCCCTTTCTGAACTACCACCACAGATGCTGACATTTACTGTGCTACTTCTCTGTGAGGCACTGGGCTGAGAACATCGTGTCTTATTTAATATGTATAAAGACCCTATGGAGTAGGTACCATTATCATCTTCGGTTTGTTTTTTGTTTGTTTGTTTGTTTAAGATTTATGGTTTGAGAGAAGGTAAGTGAAAGAGAGAGAGAAGGGGGGAGAGCCCAAAGCAGTCTCTGTAGTTGCATTAATACATCATGAGTAGTGACGTGGTTTCATTCCATACAGGTGCATGTGGGGCCACATAGGGCCGGAACCAAACCAGGAGCCTCCCGCATAGAATGTGAGAACCTTTGCTGCTGAGCCATCTTTGCAGTTACCAGTTGTACCGCAGTTCAGTATATGGGGTTTGCATGGGCTGGGGCTGGGCATCGAACCCCGGACCTCGCAGTTGTAAGGCAAGCGCTCAACCCCTGAGCTGTCCCGGCATCCCATCATCTTCATTTGATAGACAGGAAAACCGAAGCCCAGAACAGAAGTGGCTGACTCCGTCCAGGTCACATGGCTGCGGTCACTCTATTGGGATCAGATGCTAGAAGGCCATGCAGGGTGCTTCTTGGGGAGCAAGGAGGAAGGGCCACAGTGAAGTCTGAGAAGGCTGCTCGGAGGGAAGTACATGTGAGCTGAAGGGCTGGCCTGGGAAGGAGGAGGAGAAAGGCCTCACAGGCAGAGGGCCATGGATATGCAAAGGCCTGGAAGCAGGAAGCGCCTTCATATTTTACTGTGGTTTGAGCAGGCGAGGGAGGAGTGGGGAGACAGAGGCTGGAGAGGGGCCAGGAGCCAGATCCTGGGGGCGGCAGGCGGGAGTTGGAAGCCAAGCCAAGGCTCATGCTTTCTCCTGCCAGTTCCCGAGAGCCAGCGTGTGAAGGAGGAGAGTGACTGGATCATAGTAGTTAACTTAGAAGGTTCTGCTTAGAGCCTGCTGGGAGATGAGGGATGGGCTGGGGGTGCAGAGGGCTAATCAGAGAAGACTTCCAGGGCTGGGGAGCAGAGTCAAGTGGGTCTGGACAGAAGGGCAGAGTTGACAGATGGAGGCTGTCAGACGGGTGGGGTGGAGAGAGGTGTGACAAGAGCTGTGCATGGGGCTGGACAGTCAGTGGCCTGATGAGTGGCCTGTGTCAGGGAGTGAGGAAGAGTTGCTGGCCAGATTTACGGCTTGGGTGTGGGATGGTCTGCTGAGGCTGTTGGTTGGCAAGACAAGGTAAGATTTTCAGTGCCTCCCAGGGCCCCCAGGCAAGTGAGTCAACACCAGGCCAAACAGGTGACTGTTTTCCAGCTTGCAGCATGTGTGGGCGAGTCTTCCACTGCCCGCACACTATGGGGAGCCCAGCCTGGGACTCTGGTCCAGACCAGGGTGATTGACTCATTGGCTGTCAGGGCTCCCTCTCTGATGAATAGGTTAGCAGCCTTGACCTTCCAGATACGCTCTGTGCCCTTGGCCTTCCAGTCTCTCCCCGAGTCTCACCTTTAGGCTTCCCCTCCCTAACCCCTTCCCAGGCTTGGGGTTCCAGCTCCATCCAACTTCTTGGTGGCATAAAGGTAAAGGTATAAAAGAGCCTTGAGAATGGGCAGTGCTAGGCTTGTGTTGGGGTTGATGACTCCTCTCTTTTAGTGGGCAGGCAATCTTTCTTTAAATGAAAATGTTATTCAAATATATGGTGACGCACAGAGAACTAACTCTGGGTGGTGAGCACACAATGCACTGCATAGATGGTGTAATGTAGAATTCTACACCTGGAAACTATGTAATTTTTACCAACCAATGTCACCCCAGTAAATTTAACAATTAATGAAAAATTAAAAAAAAATAAGATTTTAGAATAGTTTTAGGTGTATATCATTATTGGGAAGATAGTACAGAGAGTTATTTCCCTTATACTCCACACCGGTTCCCCTTGTTATTGACATCTCATGTGGTACATTCATCACAATTAATGAGCAGATATTGATATATTATTATTGACTAAAATCAACAAAGGCTTTCTGGAAAATATCCAGCCATGTACCATGAAAAACAGAAGCATTTATGGTTGGGATTTTTCCAGACAGCCTTCATAGAATCAGATTTCTTTAGCTCTTACCTAACATCCTCTTTCTGTTTTAGGGTCCCCTCCACGACACCCCCTTATAGTTTGTTATGTCTCCTTCTGGGCTGTGGAGACAGTTTCTCAGGCTTGTTATTTTTTATGACCTTGACAATTGTAAGGGGTACTAGGCAGGTATTTTGTAGAATGCCCCTCAGTTGGGGTTTGTCTGACGTCTTTCTCGTGACTAGAGTGGGGCAGTGTGCTGAGGAAGGCCACAGAGGTCAGGTACCATGCACTTCGCCTTGGGTCACGAGTGCGTCCTCGCTAGCAGTGAGTCATGTTGGACTTATCACTGTTGGTGTTAACCTCGATCACCCTGGAAGTCGGTCATTTTTGCCCTGAGTACAGCAGCAAGGCTAGATTAATACCAGATGTTGACTGAACTAAGGCCGAAATTAGGAAATATGGCCAAGGGCAGAGGCAAATGGAAAAGTATAAAGGAAAAATTTTAAAAGCAGCTGTGAGGTGAGTATTCACCTGGGGATGGGATGTTATATGCCAGGAAGTTCAGATTTCAGCTCATTTAATCTTTACAACGACCCTTTTTACAGGTGACGAAATTGAAGCCTGAACGGGGAAATGACATAGTCACATGAGCCAGGGAACCTGGGGTCAGGCACAGGTCTGTCTTTACTGCCTCAGTTTCCCAGTGTTGCATAAATACCTTGAATCTATATTCCCAGGAAAGTAGATCAGGGAAAGGATTGTTCCTAATTCCCTTTATTTATGATGGGTGATGACTAAAACACATTCAATAAAATGATATGCAGTAGAAATGGAAAATAGGATCAGAGAAAATCCAGTGGGAAATGTGGACAAGGGAAATGCCCATTGGTGAGTTTCTGATATGGCTGTGAGCTTCCTGGCAGCCAAGGAAAAAAGTGATATGTATTGATTCTTGTTATCAAAAAGCAAAGAAGCAGTTTACTTAGGAACTTTGTGGTATACATTTAAAAAGAAATTGATCACATGGAAATTTTACATGTAAAAGACACTGAGCAATGTAACGGATAATGAAATAGTAGTAATAGATGTCACATGGTGTCATCTTCAGGAATGATGGCCATATATTTACTGTCTTGCCTGTTGGCCACATTTGTCCTATTTGAATTTTACTTGATTGTCATTAAGCAACTAAACTTTACAATTTCTTTGTGGAAGTCACAGATACTTGATGCCCTAGTGAAAGTCTGAGATACAAATTAACCAGCTCCTATGTACCAGGTTCTATGCTAGACACTGGGGATGGAGGGTAATAAGATGATTATTGCCCACCCCCTGGGTCCTCTGCATCCCAGGGATAAAGATGCCTAAACAAAGGCCTGAGTGTAATGCAAGCGCTACACAGGGAGCCCCGTGTAGCACTTGTATTCCTTCTGACTGGGGAGGAAGAGCTTCCTGGAGGAGGAGGTAGGTCAGAGATGGAAAGCAGTAGTTGAGGTAGCGGGCACACAGCCTTGAGAAAGGGGATGCCAGGTGTAGGTTCCTTGAGAGTGGGGGTTGTGTCCTATGCAGGGCTGTCCCCTCAGCTGGGAGCACTGAGACTGGCAAGCACCAAGCACTGGTGAACTCCTGTTGCGTGCTCACCACCTACGGAGATACTGTCGATCTAGGGTCAGGGTCATGGCCGCACACCTGGATCAATGGAAAGATTTCAAGCCTGTGTTTTGTAAGAAACAACTACACAGATAATAACTGCTAAGACTTGCTGTGCGCCCAGCACTGTCTAAAGCACTTTGTATTAACTCAGTTAAGTATCACAACAGTCCTATGAAGGAGGTGCTGTTACTATCATTCCCATTTTACAGCTGAGATGACTAAGGCACAGAGAGGCTGAGTCACTTGCCCAAGGTCTCACAGCTGGGAAGTGGCAGAGTGGGGATCTGAACTGAGGTTTGGATCCAGAGCTTTTACCTACTATATCATTGTGTCTGTGAAAAGTATTTAACTAATATATAACATGAGGGGATGACATATAAGAATTTAACAGATCACAGCTAATTACTGGCGCCGGGGAGGCAGGAATTGACAGGGACATTTTGGCCACAAAAGAGCTGCATCCATAAGGAAGCTGAGGCTTAAAAATCATCTGGTTCAGAGGGTGGTGACCGAGGAGCCCCAGGCCTGTGAATTTCACTCGGGGGCTGCTCCTTCCTGCGTCTGACTTGCTCCAAAATTCTTTGAAGATCCCCTGCCTTAGGCAAACCAACCGAGAGACATCTGAGTGACTAATGCAATCAGGACAAATAGGATCATGCCCAGGTGCCGCTGGGCCAGAGGCCTCTGTCGTCAGTCACAGGAGCTTTATATTTCTCAGTTCCATTCACCCCAGGCCTTTGATTTCCATAGGGCGGGGTTTCCAGAGCTGGTGCCGCGGTCGTACCCTCATTTGACTTTCACCACCTTTTCTGTGCAGCTGGGGGACAAGCTGCGCGGTTCCTCTGCTCTTGGTTTCCACTAAGCCCTGCTCATGAACAGCAGGCCCAGGTTTCTCCTCCTCAGCTCTGTAGGTTGGAGCAGGCGAAGACAGAGACTCCCCACAAAGCCGTGGTTGTTCCCCTTCCCTTGAGGCTCACAGCCAGGTGTGGCACCCACAGCCACAAATGAGGCAGTTAGGGCGATCAAGCACTGGCCATCTTGCCAGCTCAGTGCCCCCCCCCCCCGACTCCGTGGGTCCTCACCTAAAGAGGCAGCTCCCCCTTCCCAGTGAGCATGGGACCAGGGGTCAGGACCCAGGTTCTAGGCCCAGCTCTGCTTACTAGCTGTATGGCTAGCGCTCCCTGATGGCAGCATCGTGAGGTCTGTATGCAAAGACTCACAGCCCGGCTTTCTCGCTCTCTAACCAGGTGATTTGGGGGAGGGACCAGCGGGACAAGTCCTCCCTCCTCCCCAATCCTCAGTCTTCTTATCTGTAAGGTGGAGGTGCTGATTCCCATTTCACAGGGCATCCTGGGGTCAGAAGAGACATTTTGTCAAGCAGCACACAGTAGGTGTTGGGTCTCCCCATCCCCCTCCCTCCACTTATCTAAAATGGAAATGACACCTGCTGAGGCTGAGGCTGAGGCTCTAGGTGGGTGTGAGGATTCAACAAGGCTGAATGGAAGTCCCCGCCCCGGCTGTGGGCGGGTACAAAGATAGGGCTGCCATTGTTGTTGGAATGTCACTCACCTACTGAGCCTACCTGCTCCGGGTGCTCCCACCTAGCGAGCAGAGCCGGCTAAGCCGTTCCCACACCCAGGTGGGTTCAGTTTCACTCCAGGGCCGGTGGCAGGCATTTCAGGAAGGGCCCCTCATCTTTTGTGTGCTGAAGAATAAAAGCGCTCCGTCTCAGCGGATTTCTGCTTGGGAGGTATGTGAGCTGAGAGGCTGCAGTGGGATGGCCGGCAAGGGGCGGCCTGGCCCCTAGCCCCTAGCCCCCCGGCCCCCCGAGTTGAGCCTCCAACCAGAGGACACAGTCCCTGCCTTCAAGGTTCTCCCATCTAAAGTGCAGTGTGCTTCCATAGAAGGAAGCAAGGGGTGGGGGCAACACAGCCAAGGACCAGACACTGCGAGGGTCAGGGAGATTTTCTCCAGAAGGGGTGACCTCTGAAACAAGAAAAGGAGGGGCCGGGCCGTTGCTTCACTGCACCTGGGCAAGTTACTCCCCTGAGCCTCAGTTTCAGGCTCTGTGAAAGGGGCCAGTCATACCTGCTTCAGAGGGGAAGGCAAGAGGTTTAAATGAGGTGGTGGGTGGACAAGAACTGACAACTCTGATTCCCAGGTGCCCAGGAAATAGGACCTGCTGTGGCAGGCTGGGGAGATGATTGGGGAACTGAACTTCTCTCTCAAGGGTCTTTTTTTTGGGTGGTTGACATCTATTACTTTGTGTAGCCACATATCTTAGGTTCAGAAAAAGCTCATCTGTGACCCCGGGGGAAGTGAAAAGCCTGGGAGCCCTCTGTGTCTCCGGTGGGTAGTGGGAACTCCTCCCCCCTGTGGGACTGAGGCAGAAGACTCCAGAGTGGAAATTTCTGCCATAGTACTCTGCCTCCCCTGGGACCTGTGCCCCTGACACCTTTGTCCTTGGGCATTGTAAAGTGAGATGCCTAAGGATCTAAAGGCATCGCCCCAGGGTAATTGTCACTTCCCCTTCCACTTGTTGCACCATTCATTTTAACTGTCTACTGAGCACCTACCTCAGTCCTGATAAAGCTCACAATTCTGGGGAGGGGGGTGGGAGATATGGGTAAAAACCTAATAACAATAATAGACTAATAAATGCTATAAGGGGAAAATGGAGTGCTGTAATGGAGAATTTTAGGGACTACTAGGGTGTTCGTGACATTTGAAGAGGTGACATTTAGGCTGAGATCTGAACCAGGAGCAGAGGTGAGAGAAGTTATGTTCCCGGTAGAGGGAACAGCGCTAAAGGTCTGGGTGGTGGGGAGGAGAGACTTGGAGACTCTGCAGAACAGAGTGCAGGCCAAACAAGTCAGGGTCTAAGTGAGTGAGGTGGGGAGCGGCCCAAGGTGTGAGGGTCTGGGTGGGCAGGGGGCATGGGTGACTGGTAGAGTTTTAAGCAAGGGAGCAACAAGCTTAGCATTTCCTTTTTTTAAAATTTTTATTGTTTTTGACAGAGATACAAAGACAGAGACAGAGAGAAGGGGGAGGGCCCAGAACAGTCTCCATAGTGGCACATCATCGGTTTTTCCACATAGTTTCATTCCACAGGTGGGCGTGGGGCTGCACAGGGCAGGAACTGGGCCGGGGTGTTACCCCGGCAAGAACTGAACTGGGGGCACTCCTCCGTTCAGCATATGGGTCCACAAGGGCCTGGGGTCCCTGGATTAAATCCTCTTTCCCCTGGGCTGCAAAGTGAGCGCTTAACCCGTTGAGCAGTTCCAGCTTCCCAGAATTTTCCTTTTAAAGGCTTGCTCTGGCTGGGGAGAAAGCTGTTAAGAGGGCAGGAGTGGAAGCCAGGAGCTGTCACTGTGGCTGTGACCCTGGATAGTCACCTCACCCCTCTGGGCCTGTTGCTTCACACATATATGTGTTGTGAGAATCAAATAATGGGACTCACCTGAAGTGCACTTTGGAAAGCTGGAAGTATGAGTATAGGGGATTCCAGGCCTCACGGAAGTGGAGGGCCCTTTGGGGAACTGTTGAGTTAGGGTCTTGGGTGGAAGAGAGTGCTGGGTGTCCAGTGTCCCTCCCTGAGTACTCCCCATCTGTGAGAGCCCACTTTGCCAGCCTAGGTCTCTAGGAGGCTTCAGGGGCTGGGGAAGGAGGCTCCTCAGAGGGAAGGGACGACTCCTGGTTTTTTGACTAGCCCTGAAGCAGCCAGGGTTCTTAATGCTCTGGGGGGAGAGTCACACCTTTGCGCTGGAGGCAAGCATTGGATTCCTTGGGCACACACCATTTTTTCATTCTAGGTCAGAGATGCAGCCACGGTTCTTAATGCTCTGGGGGGAGAGTCGCACCTTTGAGCCTGGATTCCGTTGCCCGCACATTTTTTTCATTCTAGGTCAGAGGAGCTCTCTGGAATTTTCTAAAATCGTTCCTGAACTCTGGCTTAAAGACCTCTGACCTAGAGGAAGGGGGAAATGAGATGGGAGACACCTGCCCTTTTTATTCTACCTCCCCCCTCCCCCGCCCTTGTAGCTCAGGCGGAGGAGCCCCTTTGAGGCACCTAAGGGCCGATGGTGGGAGGAACCTCTGGACTGTTGTGGGCTAAACGAAGGGGCACCGTCCTACCACCTGACTGGGGATCTGCCCTTAGGGATTATTGAAGGGGGACCTGTGGTTTCTCAGGAGAGGTTGCTGCGAGTCCCCTTCCTGCCTGCTAGGGGCTGGCGTGGTGGGTGGGGCCTCTCCCTCTGGGAAAGGGAGGCCACTGGCTCTCGCGCCTTGGGGGGGGGGGGGGGTCTCGGTGAGGCCAGGGAGGGAGGGAACTGGAGATGCTCGCTGGTCAGGCCCCACCCGCAAAGGTGGGGTGAGCCAGTAGCCCGCCTGCCGGGATCGCAGCAGCGGCGGTGGGGACCCGGGCGGGGACCCAGGCGGGGACCCAGGCGGGGTGACCCGGGCTTCTCAGGGCGCAGCACGCGAAGCGTGTGGCCGCTGCACCCAGTGGCCGCAGCGCTGTCGGTGCTGGGGGTGAGGCTGCGTTGCACGAGCACAGGGGGCGGGGTGGGGGGAGGCGGGACCCCCCCCCTCGCAGCGGGCTGCTCGGTGGGCCGGTTTCGGTGTCCCGGGCGGGGCGCAGCGGAGGTGGCGGCGGCTGCGCCCGGGCCGCTTCCCCATTCTCCCCATTCGTGCGCGAGAGCCATGGAGGCGCTGAGGGAGTCCGTGCTGTACTTGGCTTTGCAGATGTCAACCTACAAGCGAGCCACGCTGGACGAGGAAGACCTCGTGGACTCGCTTTCCGAGGGCGACGGGTACCCAAACGGCCTGCAGGTAGGAGTCCCGGCCCTCTGTGAGACCCCGACGGGGAGGGGATGCTGGGCATGCGCACTGGTGCTGCCCCCTCCGCGCCCGCCCCCACCCTGCCAGCCGGGAGGGCGCCGGGGCAGCATTGGGCTGCACAGGGAAGCAGCTTTTCTGGGGCAGAAGTGTCCCCAAGGTGCTGAGCTCCCCGACTGGCCTCCCCTCATCGGCTCTGCCAGTCCCCCACTCCCCAAATCTTCCCAACCACCTGTTCCTGGGGTACAGCCCAGCGGGCAGAGTTGAAGCACACACCCTCTCCATCCCTCCAGAGCTGAACTGATCCAATTCCCCCGGCGCCTGGAGGACTTGCCCTGGGGTCACATAGCCCATCATTGACAGAGTCTAAAACTGTCCATTTTTAACACAAAAGCCCTGCTTCTCTGGAACCCCTTCAGTCTGGGCACACTGAGTAGTTGGTTGGACACCCTATCTAGTAGGCATTACCTTATTATTCTCCTTCCCCCCAAATACCTGGGTTTCCTGGGGGCAGGAAGCTGTCCTCTGCTGCCGTTCTGTCACTTTTCATCCCCCTCAAGAAGCCCAATTACTCCCCCCCTCCTTTCAGGGTCTGCCCCTGTGGGGAGCCAGTCAACCCACCACCTTTCTGCCTTATGGCTTCACTGTGAGCATGGATGCTTTCTGCTTTTCTGCCCCTGCCGGGCTGAGCTGGGACAATTCTGACCAGGACCTCAGCCCTGGTGGGGTTTGAACCCGCACAGGTGGGTGGGAGCGAGTTAGGAGCATCAAGGACACACAGGGAGGCCCTAGTCTGGCTCCTGAGAAACCAGTGTAGAGAGAGGAGCCTGGGCATCTCAGCCCAAGAGGACATCTGCCAGGCTGACTAAGGAAGCTTTGGGGAGAGGCGTGGGACCACCCAGTGAACTGATTGACACCAACCCGCAGCTTATCGGAGGGCAAGCTTAGGGTGCGTGAAAACTCAGGCTGCCAGGCACACCTCTTCGAAGCTGGAATAGTAATACTAATAAAGGGAAGTAGCCTTGATTGAATCCTTCTTCCAAGCTAGTTAAATAGGCCCCGGGAGATCAGAAGTCATGGCTCCAAGTGCTCAGCCAACTGGGATATGGCACCCTTACCCACATCATCCCACATAAGCTTCAGGATGACCCCATGAACTGTAGGCGGTACTGTTCCCACTTACAGGTGAGGAAACTGAGGCTCTCAAAGGGAAGACAACTTGTCTTAGGTCACAGAGCTAGAAATCTGGAATTGAGAAATCAAACCCCATCTGTATAGAACCTCTTCCCTGCAGACCCTTCTTAAGAAGCTAAATCCAGCAGGAAATGAGATTTCTGTGGCAGGCAGTTTTCCCTTCGCAAATCAAAACAGCATCTAATCAGCAATCTTTTTCAGTCTCATCTTCCACAGAAGGTTCTAAATATATCCACACAAAAGCATTTGGAATTCACAACAAAATAATGTGCCATGTCGTCATCCCTGTCACAGCAGCCCGCATGGATCTGGCCTTTTCCAGGTCACCAAGTCCATTCGTCCAGCTGAGGTTACCTGGCAGAGTGGAGAGAGCTCAGTCCCCGAAGCCGGGGGCCCTAGTTTGCACTCGGACTCCACTCAAGATCTGGGCGAGCAGTTCCACCCCCTTTAAACCACACTTGCTTCCTGTGTACAATGGGAGTTAGAGAAAGTGGACGTATCGCATATTCCAGGGCCTGCTCTGATGGTGGTGGTTTTTATTATGAGGTAAGGGCCCCTGTGGCCATATTACAGATGATGAAGCGGAGTCTCAGGTTAGGGGCATTCCTGTGGTCACAGAGCTGTCATGTTGGTTGGACCGTACTGTTGGTACTCCACCAACCGGCCAAACTAAGTACCTTGTCCACTTTCTACACAGGAGAAGCCCCCGGGGGCATTTCTGTGGGTGCCCAGCCTTGGCTTGCCTTGAGCCGCCACAGCTTTCCCCAAGCAAATGTGAACTAGCCAATGCTTGTCCTTGGAAGAGTCCAGAATCCATCCACCTCCACGTACAAAGCAGCGCTTTTATTATTTTTACGTTTTTAATCATTGAGTCCCCCCCACCCCACCCCCAATATAAACCTTTACATGCTCATTTGTGGGGGGAAATACAGAGTCCAGTATAAGGAAATAGTAATCTCAACACCCAGAGGTGTAACTAATTTCAGCTTTTCAGATTTGCATGTATATTTTTAAACATTGTGGAGCTCACTAAGAACAAGGTATTAGCCCTGTTTTGTTCTTTTAATGCCACTTCATTAGCATTTTTCTATGTTGTTAAAATCTCCCAAAACGTGCTGCCATTTAAAGTCATAACACCTCATGATACGAGGATATAAACATGTATTTACTCAATCAGCTATAGTTGGAAAATAAATTTAGACCCAATTATGTAACATTATGGGTGACCATCTTTGAGCCTTTCAGATAACTTCCTATGAGCTGGTTGCTAGAAACACAGTTTTTTCCTCAATTTTAGGCTTTTAAAAATGGACCTAGTGGGGAAAGCCGGGACGGCTCAGCGGGTTGAGCGCTCGCTTTGAGGCCATGAGGACCGAGGATCGAATCCCGGCTCCGGCCCAGGCAGGACCCACATGCTGAACTGGGGAGTTCCCACAGTTTGGTTCTCTATCTGTCTCTGTCTCTGTCTCTCTCTCTGTCAAAAAGTAAAATAGAAATAACTATGCACTGAAGAC
>PVKE010000552.1:0-42879 GCA_004027555.1 Craseonycteris thonglongyai | reverse complement strand
AAATGTGAAAAGATTAAAAAAAAAATTAAAAAAAAAAAAAAAAAAAAAAAAAAAAAAAAAAAAAAAAAAAAAAAAAAAAAAAAAAAAAAAAAAAAAAAAAAAAAAAAAAAAAAAATGGACCTAGTCCCGCATCATCTTCTGACCAACAGCTATAAAAATAAGCTACTTGATTTTTCAAGATTTTGAGGGCCAGCGGCTCTGGGAACTCCAAAGTTACTGATACCAGTATTAGTCAATGAAAATTTCCATCTGTCAGTCAAACTTTCCACCTTTATTACTGAACATGCTGACAAAGTATTGAATTTAGGTGGAGCAGAGTTCTACGTGTGCTTCACTTGAACAGGTTTTTCTTTTCCTTTATCTCATGTTTTAGACATAGGTTCATTGCGATTCACCAAAATTAGTCTCTGTAGACTGAGCACAGAATTGAGAGCCAGGTACCTCTAACATGGAGTCCCAGCTTTCCCTGGCATGAGCTCCAAGACCTGAAAGCAACTCCAATAGCTTTTTATAGCGGGGTGCAAAATGGGGTTAATGTTTTAGTAATCCACCTCTCAGAGCTGTTGCAAAGATTGAAATGAGACAATTTAAGTGAAAGTACTTGGTGTAGAGCACAGAAAAATGGATTTGATTGTCATCAGGCTTATCACTGAAGCTCACCAGGCGTGATATCTCAGTGATGCCCTACATTTAATACTTTTTGTCTTGGAACGCTGGGCTGTGCTCCGCGGGGCTGCCCGTCCTCCCCCCCACCCCCACCCCACCCCCCCAACACACACTATTCAGTGGCTTGAAAGGAAATAGCTGAAGTTTCCTCTGCAGCCGAAATGGGGGAGCAGGTGGCCATACTGTTTACCCAAATCTTTGAAACTCATCCAGTTACTTCTAAAAATCCATTTTTTCCCCCCAAGAAAAAGGAAAGCTGAGCTATTTAATTCTTGGTAGTGGTTTTATCTTTCCTTTTTTTCCCTCTGCCACACACAATGCTGTCTTTCGAGGGCAATTTCAGTCCCACTCAGCACTTTGAAAAGACCTCTGCACTCACCAGGAGGGGTCCGTTCAACTCCATCCGCCTGGTAAAGCTTTTCTACTCCTGACCTTAGAGTTGTTCTAGAATCTGAGTTGCTCAGACCTGCGGCCTCATCCAGCTTCCTCATTTAAAGGGCACTGAGGCTCAAGGGCTGCCCAGCCACCCATGCGGGACCTTGATAAAGGAAAGCTGACCTTTGACTTCTCAGGTTTGTGCCCATTGACAGACATCTGGGTGGGTGTTCCTTCTGGGAAGCGAAGAGAGCTGAAAAGGGCTTCTTCTAAAGACTAGACTTTCACTTCTGTCAAGGGAGGTCTCTTCCCCCACCCCGGGGAGAAACCTTCAGCTGTCATCAGTCACCAGAAGAGTCAGGCATGGGGACCGCGGGGCAGGTAGGGCTCCGGGAAGACATGGGGAGGACAAGAGGACATGATGGTTTTGCTCTGGCCTGGCCCCAGTGGCCTCAGCTGGAAACTTATAGAAGAAACTTTCCCAACCTAGCACCCTCCCGGGGACAGGGTGCCACTCAGGGCCGAGCTGTCACGGTCTGTCTGCTCTGAAAGACTGACTCCAAGGCAGGCAGCCTGGTCACTCTGCCAGCCCTCATGAGGTGGCCAGGCTTTGTGACTGCCGGGGGTGGGCTCCCTGCCAAGGCCTTAGCTGGACTGACTCCTGTTAGGCGCTCCACAGAGCCCCGGTCGCTGGGGGGACCTGGCCACTGTTCAGGAAGAGGCTCTGCCTTCCCTCCCGACCCCCTGCTCCATCTGAAAAAGCAGGCTTTGCCCGCCTCCCTGCCCCTCCTGCTGCTGGCTCGGCTCCTGGGCCCCAGGCAGTGGCCCTCGCCTGCAGAACCCGTTCTCACTGTGAGTATAGGTGAGCCAAGCACTCACTTCTGTAACCGAATATTTATCCCTAACGAGGGCTTTGTTCCCTTGACTGTGGAAACGCTGGGAACTCAGGCTGGACAGCTCAGCTGTTTCTCTCACCCTCTCTTCCCATTTCTCTATGTCTGTCTCTCTCCCCACCTCTCTCTTTCAATGCCATCCTTTTCTTTCTGTCTCATTCTCCTTCTGCCTGATACAACAATAAATATGATAGTGAGCCCACCCAGGAGCTGAGCGTTTACAGTAATGCTCAACTCCATTTTCCCAGCACCCGCTCGGGTCCTTGGCTGATGGTCACATCCCAGTTGCCTCTCCTGAGATGGAATGGGATGCTTCCCACTGATCTCTGCCCTACCAGTTGGGCATGCGATAAACCATTTGCATGTACCTCTTGCTGTGATCTATCTTGCTAGATCCTCTGAAGGAGGCAGGGCAGGGTGATGAGAGCTCAGAGAGAAGAGACTTGCCCGCAGCTTGGATTTGCAGCCCCAACCCCGACTGTTACACCCAGGAATTGGGCAGCTGGGTCTCTTGATCCTGGTACAATGCCTCCTGGTGACTTCTCCTGCCCCAGGGGGATGCCTCTGGGTTCCTTCCACCCACAGGCCCCCAGCCGGGCAGTGTGAGTTAAGCAAGAACATTACAAAGGGTAAAAACCTTATTTTCAAATTCCGTGTAGCCATTTCTGCCTAGAGCTAAGAATTTCTAATTTAATTCTGACTGGATTCTAATTAAATCTTACAGTGAACACCATCTGTTTATTTGACATCAAACAATGAGGCTCAGCTGGGCTGTGGTCCTTGGGGCAGCACGGCCATTGGGCTGGGGCTGAGGGTTCTGGAGAGAGATGGTTTTTCTCACTGTTCTCTCTGCTCCCCACCACCACTTCCTGTGTTTCCTCTAGAGCTAAGACTAGCACCTCCTCTTAGGGGTGTTGTGAACAGAGAATAGCATCATCCAGCAACAAAATAGAATTAGCACGATGCCAGGCACATAGAAAGCACTCAAATGTTAGCTGCCATTGTTACTCTTTTTCCCTTTCCTCCTTCCCTCTCTTCCTCCCATCGTCTCCCTTCCTTTCAGCTTTTCCTGCTCTCCTTTTCACGTCCTCCGACTCCCCACACCAGGGCATTGCTCTTTCCCCGACGGTGCGGTTTTCCTGCTTCCCCACACCTGACAGCTGTGCCCCCTGGCTTCCTGAGCAGATGTCTCCTGCCTCTTTGCTTCCCCACCCGCCCCACGAGCTAAGCCGTGATCATGGGGGCACCGAGAAGCTTAGAGGAAGAGGCAGAAAGTGAGACAAATCCAGGGTCAGGACAGCAGGAAGAGAAGAAATGTCAATCTCCCCCCCTCCCCGGCCCCCCAGGCAAGGCGGGCCCCCTTGGGACCCCTCTGAATACCCAAGTGCCCAAGGTGAACTGCGTGAGAACATGGGTGCCTTGGAGAAGGCGTTTTATATACGGTCAGTGCTGGGAACAAGTTAGCATCACCCCAGTCCCTCCCAGCCCAGTATTCACTTCCTGGCAGTAGCATGGTCAGAGTCTTTGTTCCTCACATTTCTCAAAAGGTTCTTAAGGGATTTCGGGAAGCGGCACCCCCCACCTCCACCCCAGTACCTGAACACACCTACTTCAGTTTCTGAGCCTCCTGGACCTCCGTGGGGAACATGACTGGGCCCCAAGTTCCTTCTCTCAGTTTTAGAACCCTGTTTCCTCCTGGAAAGTTTTTGTGTTCCCCTTTCTATGGTGCATCAATTCCTGCACCAGAAAATACCCAGGGATGACAACACGGCTACTCGGTGCCTGCCCGTCCCCAAGATGACCAGCCTTAGGTCGCCAAGTGCCAGTGTGAGGCTCCTTGGTGACCTGGCTCCTGGGGACAGCCACCCCCTCTTGCAGCGCAGCTTCTGGGTCTCCTCGTCTCCCCTGGCATCTCCTTTCTCTTCCCACCCCCTGGCAGGCTGTGGGTCTCCCTGCCTCCGAGCTTTGCTCTCTCTACCTTGGCCTTTCCAAAGGGCATATCTAACCATGTTTTACGCCAGTGTGCAGAAGTCCACATTCTTTAAACTGGCTTACAGATGTCCCTTAGGATCTAGGTCTTGTCCCTACCCTCTCCTTCCCCATTCACCTGGCTAGGTCCTAACCTATTCTTCAAGACCCAGCCCAGGCATCTTCCTCCTCCAGGAAGCCTTCCCTGACTGAGCCCTTGCCCACCCCAGTCTGTGTCTTTATCTGTCTCCCTGCTGGGCTGTGAGCAGCTGAAAATGAGGGAGTCTCTTTCAGTATTTCCAGTATGGCCCTGAGTGACTGAACCGAGCCTCCTTTCAGGGTAACCCATCTGTCCTGTGGCCCAAACTTGCTGGAGGTACCTCTGGGAACAGAGGGGAGCCCCAAGCTGGCCTGGGCTGAGGGCTCTGAGTGCTATTGACTGCCTTGTCCCTCCTCAGCCCAGCGGCCCCGCCCGCCCTCCACTTCCTCTCATTGTGCCTCCCTTCCTGTTTAGCTAGACTGAGAGGCTGGGGACATTTTCCCTCCCTCTGAGGATCTGCCCGAGTGGAGCGATTTCTCCGATTTCTCCACCGCGTCGCCCCTGACATCTCCCAAGGCTCAAATCTCTGACCCACTGGTGGCTCCAGAGTCAACAGACTTGGGTTCAGTTCTCAGCCCCACCTATTCAGCTGTGTGCAGGGAGACAAAGGTCTTAACTCTGGACTTTCACGTCCTTATTTGTAAAAAGAGAACGAAGACTAGCCCTCCCTCATGGGGTAGAGGGGGTTTAATGAACTGTGGGTGTTCAGGTTCCTGGGAAGTGTGACTGTGGTGGGGTCTGTCATCCTCGGGGCTGAGTCACCCCAGCCTATTGATGCGTGGAGGCTTTGAGGGGAGCCCAGCCGGCCACTCACTGGATGCCTGCGAGTCCAAACATCCTGTTCTTTTTTTGAACTCTTTACTGGAGAAACAGGGGAAAGCTTTTTTTTTTTTTTCCTTCTACCCATATCGGGTAACAAAGAAAAAAAACACATGCCTGGCTGGGTTGAGTTGCTTGGCTTTCTGAAGTTTCGGAGCAAATCTGAGTTGCTGAGCAGGGTGGTGGCTCCTTTCCTGGATTAGGACCCAGTCCGTGGGAATCGGACCACCCCTGAGGCAGGAGACGGCCCTCATGTCTCCCCGGGGCCTGGGCCTGCCTTGGAGCCCCTTCCTCCTGTGGAGGGGGAACCCTGGGCTCACATCCTTCCCACCCCTCCTGCCTCGTTCCCTGCAGGTGAACTTCCGCAGCCCCCGGAGCGGCCAGAGATGCTGGGCCGCACGCACCCCAGTGGAGAAGCGGCTGGTGGTGCTGGTGGCACTTCTGGCAGGAGGACTGGTGGCCTGCTTCGTGGCCCTGGGTGTCCAGTACCAGACAAGTAGGTGTCTCTGTGTTTTGTCATGGGCTTGACTTACTCCTGCCCTCGGCTCTGTCCACTTGTGCAAGGGGGCTGCCCTGCTCAAGCCGGACCGGCCTCCAGGGCCAAGGACAGAACTGGGTCGCTGGGTCTGGTGGACTCGGGTGGCTGAGATCGCCTGAGACATGGAAGGTAGGTGGTGTGGGTGGTAAGGAGGTTGTGGAGTCAGAAGGACATGAGTCCAAGTTGTGGCCCAGCAGCTTATCCGTATGGCCTTGATAAGTCATTTGCTCTCCCAGAGCCTTGCCTTACCTTCTTTAAGTGGGGAAATGGTACCTGGTTTGGGGATGGCTTTGAGGATTAGAGATAACATATAGCGTATGCCTGGGATCTGCTAGGACTTGCTTAACCTCAGCTCCGGGACAGTTGTTATTAGGAGACAGGCTGGCACTGTTCACCATCCTTAGTTCCAGCAAAACAGCCATAACGGCTTCCATTTCCTTCACAGTTTCCATGGACCAAATACCACACCTCTTCTCTACAGATTTCCTCCCCACAGCAACCCTAGGGTGTGTGGTTCCTTTGGGCCCCATTTTATATCTGAGGAAACTGAGGCAGTGAGACTAAGTGATTTGCTCGAGGTTATTGTGGGAGAGAATGCAGAAGCTGAGATTCTAGCACAGGCTGCTGGGCCCCAGACCCCAGCCTCCACCTCCCTTTGTGATCACGATGCACCCCAGTGTGTGTGAGTCCCCCCAGAACAGCTGTCTGCCCTTGATCCAGCTGAGCTTTGTGTGCCTCTGTCACCTCCGTTCTCTGTCCTGTCTTGTGTGGTGATATGACCGGGTCCCTCTGATCCTACTGAGGCCAGTTCTCTGTCTGGACGAGAGTACTAGCTGAGTGCCTCACACAGACGTGATGTTCAGTGCCCATTTAGGGAACTGGAAAGGGCAGATACGAGTGAAAAACAAGGAAGGGGAGTCCAGCCAATTCCAAGGCCTCTCGCTCCCCTGTGTCCCAGCATCTAGCTTTTCAATGGCAGATGGTCCACCTGGTTGAGCAACGTCTGGTGCTTTGCTCGGGGTTCGACCCCATCAACTTAGTCACCTGATCACTCATCCCATCAGAGAGACTTACCCTTCACTGGAACTGGGAACCTCCACCCTGGCTTCGTTGGGCCTCCCCCATTGTGAAGTTGCGACCTGCCTGGGTGGCCACGCTGGACTGGGATGGGGAAAGAGTTCAGGGGCTGGAGGAGAGGTCGGGACATCATCTGACTGAGCCATCCGTGCATCCCTCCCATATCAAGCACTCACTCATTCATTTCACAGACATTTAATGAGTGCTTCCTCCATGTCAGGCATCTAGGTGGTGCTTAAGAAGTAATTGTGTGATTATTGAACTGACATGGTTTGTAGATGTTTTACCAAATGCATTTGGCCTAGCAGGTGCTGAATGCATGTTTGATTAATTAATGATTTCCAAATTCTTAACCCTATGTGCTTAGATAATGCCTGCATGCCATTGGTGTGAAATAGTTTGCAAATTGAACAAATAAATGATTGAATGGACAAAAGAACATATAGAGACAAAGCTAGAAACAGCCTTTCTCAACCAATCACCCTTTTGCTGTAGCTGCCATCTTGCCTGTGAGGCAAGATCGTGTTTAAATCAGCTTCAGCCCAGGCAGTACGGACCCTGGCCAGCCTCATCTGTCCAGCTTCTGGCCCTGTCTGTGCCTGGGGAGCAGGTAAGACTTCAGCAGCCAGTGAGAACTCCAAGATATTTCTTCAACAAAAACCAGAAGGAACCCCGCCCGCAAGGGATGGCTCCTAGTGATGGGGTCACAGGAAGGAATTCTGCTTCTGCTTCTATCCCATCCTTCTCAAGGCCACACAAGGGTTTCCCCAGCCTGGACCTGGGTGAAAGGAGCTGTAGGTAGAGCTGGGCCAGAATCAGGTGACCCCTGAGCCAACCCATGTGTCTCCATCCACTGCCTGGGCAAGCAAGTGCTGTAACCTCCCTACCCAGCTGCAAGTGCTGGCACCGGCCATATCTGAGCAAACATCAGGCCAGTCACAGCACATTCTCTGAGGATTCTAAAAGACCCACCTCTGAGTTATGTCTGGGCACTTAACTACATAGTTATCCACCTTCCCGCTGCACCTTCCTTTCCAGAAACTTGCAGGTGTTTTATAAACAACAGCAGCAAAGCAAATAATAGATTCTCCCAGAAGATATATTCTGAAGTGTCTTACTCAGTGTCGAGGCCAGGCACTGTCCAGACAGGCAGGCATCCATGAACTAGATCTGGGACCTATTCCTGCTTTCTTGAGTGATCATGCACATCCTAAAGGGCAGAAGTAATTTCTACCTCTGCAGTGCTGACAATGTCCTAGACAAAGCTCATTCATTCATTCACTCATTCATTCATTCAACAAACATGTATTGGGACAGCTGCTTGGTTTGAAGTACAGTGCTCGGCAGAGGAAATATAAAAGCAAGTAAGCTGCTGGCGCTTTCCTCAAGCTCACAGTCTAGTGGGGGAGGTAGACGGGGAGATGACCATGACATGGCTTAGCATGTCTTGGATCGTGAATATCCAGGCAGCCGATGGGCCCAGAGAGAGAGGAGGGTCTGGAAGTGTTTCCCCAAAGAGCCTGGCTGTTGACATTAGAGGAGGGGGGCCCCCCCGGAAACAGTGAAATAATCAAATATTCATTCAGCACCTTCTAGGCCAGCATAGTTGGTAAGGGATCTACAGACTATTAAATAGTTAGATAATCACAGTTATTGCTGAGGTACCACCTGGGGACCTTGCCCTGTGCCCAGCAGAGTTGGTGCTTAGTGAAGACCCGCACTAATCCCCGGGACTGGTTTTTTATTTGTTTTAAACCCAAGTCCCCTTATGATAACTACAAATCAGTCTCTCTTTCTCTCTCTCTCTCTCTCTCTCTCTCTCTCTCTCTCTCTCTCTCTCTCTCTCTCACACACACACACACACACACACACACATATTCTGATGTATCTCAATCCCTGAGGGCCACCCCCTTACACTCTATCTTCTGGGTATTCCCACCAGCCAAGATTTTGTCAAGCTTTCTACTTCCTGTAGTTTGTTGTATAAAAACAATAGGTATTCTTTTCCTTTTCCAACTATGAAGTTATATCATAATAGTGAATGGGCTTTTTCAAACTACGCATTCTCCACCCCACCTCCACCCCATAAAGATTCCGCTCCATCCTCCTGGGGCGTGGGGCACGCAGTTCTGCTCCGATGAGCTGGTCTAGAGATATTTACGATGGTGCCTATCCCCTGCCATTTCCTTTCTCTACTTTCAGGCCTAATGGCTCAGTAACTGTTTTTGAGAATTTTTATAAGTTTATTTGAGCTGAATTGACAGCATGCAGGGGAGCAAGATCTCAAATGCTCCCTCAGTAATGTTTAACTGTTGTACAGTCATCTCAAAATAAGTCATTACCTCAAAATAAAGTCACCCTGATGTTTGTGCTGTTGTGCGGCTCCTCCTGAGCCCTTTGTCGACCGGTAGGACTTGGCATTTGTCATCAGATGTTAATAAGCCTACAGGCCACCCAGTCCGACTGGCACTGTTTCTGAGTGAGGCGAACGTTGCCCCTGCCAGCCCATGGGTTCTTTTCAGGTCTCTGCCGATTGGCCTGGGAACATTGGACCCTACAACTCGAGGGAGATGAGCCCGCGTGCCCAGCCATGAGGTCATCTCAGCATGGCTGTGAAATTGGTCCTGCTGTTCTCTCACGTTCCTAGATGGAGAGAGTGGCACTCACAGGGATGAGGTCACTAGTGCAAGGCCCACAGCCAGAGCGGAGAGCTGGGATTTGAATTCAGGTCCAAGAACCCACCATGCCTGCCCTGCCTCACTTCCCCCCCCCCCCCACCCGGGGCACAGAGGGAGACTGAACTCACCGGAAGGGCCACAGCAGGCCTGTGGTGCGCTGGGTTCAGCCTCAGCTCGCCCACGCAGCCCTGTGACCTTGCTCAGGGCTTCAGTGTCCTCATCTCTAAACAGGGCGTCACACCTATATCCGAGGCCTGTAGTGAGACCCAAGTGAGACCACAAATGTGTATGAAGTGCCGGGTGCAGCACTGTGTTCAGTAAATAGCCCCTCTCGTCACTGACACGGCTTGTGTCAGCTGGACCTGGGTTCTCAGTTGCTGTACCTCCTGCAGAGTCAGGTTCACCTGGCTGCCTGCCGGTTTGGTTCCTTTGCTAGAGCAGCCCACCTTCAGGCGGGGGCCAGCCCTCCCCTTTGCCTCTGGTCCTCACACCTCCGTCCATGTCCTGTGAGAACCAGCGCAGACAAAGCTGATTTCTCTGCTCATTGTGTTTTGGGGGCACCTGTAGAATTTGCAGCCCTCCCTACTGCCCACCTGCACCAACCATTGTCCCTCCTCAGGCCGGCACCGGACAGGTGTGACATTCCTGGCAGTGTGGGGTGGTCCTCGCTGGGACCATAGCAGATGTAACGGAAAGAGGGTGGCCAGGGAGCAGGGTACTGAGCTTCTCTGTGCCTCAGTTTCCTCATGTATAAAAGTGGCCATTAGCAAAACGATCTCTTAGAGTTATGTTTTCTTTTTTTTTTTTTTTTGATGATTCAGTGAGGTAACTCTCCTGCCTTGTATTCAGTGGGAATGATTTTTCATACTACCTTCTATTCCTAAGTCTCTTCCTAAGTCCCAGCACCATATTACCTGTGTCACCCAGTTGGCACATACTAACCCTACTCAATTTATGTTTGTAGAACGAATGACAGATGTTTCTCCTACTGTTGTCTTTTGACTTTTCTTACATCATGTAATGTGTATCTCTCCAACTAAATGATGAACTCTTGAAGGAAAGGACCGTGCCTTTTATGTTGCACACATACACATGCATACACTCTGCACTCAGCATAGAACCTGGACATATGAATGCATTGTAAGTGAATGAATTTGTTGACCATCACAGAATAATAAAAAGTCAATGAATATTTATTGAGGGAAGGACTAATTGAGAGAAACCCCTTTGCTCTGGGTACTTTCTAAGCCATAGGAAGGATTTTAGGCAGCTAAATGGAAGTCTTGTTTTATAAGCCAGGATTTCTCCGGAGAGGTCTGACGCCATCCACTTCCAAATCTGTTTGGTCAGGACTGGGGTGGGGCCTGGCACCCCAGGACCCAAGGCCATCTGCACGGTACTCCTGGAACCTCTTCCCTGCTCACCCTTCACTGGCTTCCTGTCCTTCACCCCCTGCCAGGAACGCCCCCGGTGTGCCTAAGCCAGGCCTGTGTCTCCGTGACCAGCTCTATCCTGAGTTCCATGGACCCCACGGTGGACCCCTGCCAGGACTTCTTCACCTATGCCTGTGGCGGCTGGATCAAAGCCAACCCCGTGCCTGATGGCCACTCACGCTGGGGGACCTTCAGCAACCTCTGGGAGCATAACCAAGCCATCATTAAGCACCTCCTTGGTAAGCAGCTGGCAGGGGGACCAGTGTGTAAGCTATGTAGGAGGACTGTCAGAGAAAGCGACCCGGCCAGGCCCAGGGAAAGATGAGGCCTGGGGGAATGGGGAGACCATCAGCTTCGGAGTAGGTGAACCTGAGTTAGAATGCCTGCCTCATCACCCATGTGGTCCTGAGAAAGTTACTTATCTCTGAGCCTCCGTTTCTTCCTCTGTAAAGCAGGACTATTACCATCCAAACTGCAGAGTTTTGAGAACTAGAGAGCCCGCTGTGTGTGCACATAGTAGGCACACAAGAACTGGTAGCTTGCTTTTGTGGCTTCAAGCTGCGACTTAGCCTTGACTGTGAATTTTGCAAGTTGTAAGCAAAAGGAATCAAGGCTGAGCACTCTAGATCATATTTTTAGGTCGGGGGCAGATAAGAATGGTAACAGCAGTTTTATCTGAGAGTTACGCATTTTAGGCAGCAGTCTTCTTTGGCCTCCTGATAGCTGGGCTTGCATGAGAAGCCTTGAACCGGAGTTCTTTGCCCCTTGTGAGGCCATTGGCACCTCCATTGGACCTGGGTGCTGGTGGGTTTGTCCTTAGATTGGAAACGCATGTCTGTCTGTTTACAATGGCACCCCTAGATAATGTTTGTTGACCTAGCATCTGCCTGTTCGTGTCCTCCTCTATGTGACCACAGCACTCTGTCGTACTGTCACATGTAGAGGTCCTGACTTGAACCCCTTAGCACCTGAGAGCTTCGCCATCTCTTTTTCCTGCTGACCCCATTCTGGGACCCTAAATCCTGGGAGAGGTTCGATCATGAAAAGCCAGTCAATGAATGCATCAATGAGAGAACTTAGATTCAACTAATATTTATTACATTAAGTTTCTTTAAAAACCCTCAAGAGACTCAAAAGTAAGTAACATAGAAAACACTTAAAGGGGACAAATCTTCTCAAAGGAACAGAAACCTTCCTGGAAGCTAGGAAAGATTCTGCCGTGACAGTTGTGAATTTCAGGCAGCTGTGTCTTTTAGGTGAAAGATCTTCCCTTTCTTTCCCACCCCAGGGAGCGAGGCTGCTGCTGGGTGAAACCCACCTACTATGTCTTCCGGGCCCCTGGCAGCTTGTGGGCGGGGTGGCCTTGGCATTTCCCTTCGCCTCCTGCCTGTGTCCCTGAGGCGGGGAGAGGTGTTGCCAGTCTGTATGTCAGGAATAACAAAGCCCTTGTCCACTGTGTGCTGCCCCAGTGCCTTTGAGAGAGAACCCAGCCTGTCATTTCAGAACTAATGTCTGTGCCAGCCAGGCTAGAGCTCAGCAATGTCCCTTCCCCAGAGCCTAACACAGCCGGGAGATGGACAAGGACTAGCAACCAAAGCCGGGGAATAGCCCAGGTAGAATAACACAATGGCAAGCATCTCTGAATGAAGATCCTGCTCCACCATGTACCGCGTGACACGGGTCACTTACATAACCTCTCAGGGCTTCCTCTCTTATCAGTCCAATGGCAACAATGCCTCCTCTGGGTTATGAAAATTAAATGGGAAAATACAATTAAAGTGCTTTGTGGGCCTAGGCCTGGCATACTGTGGTGGCTGCTATTTGTGTTGGTGTTTCTTTTAAATATCATTCACCCTTAACCTTTTTGTACATCATCCTGTTCAATCCTGTAGAGTGGAAGCTAGGAAGGGATTGTTCACCTCATTTGATAGATTAGGAAATAGGTCCTCAAGACAGGCTGGGAGGTGGCAGAGCTGAGACCAGCCTGTCTTCTGGTCATGTGTCCTTTCCTGCCCCACACCACCTCATTCAAGTACAAGGGACAGGTATGACTCCCTGGCGGATGGGCAGGCCCTCTAACTTTCCAGTTAGGCCCAGGTCTGGTCTTTGTGTGTGGTGCCCACAGGTCCCGATCCTGCTGGTTCTGGGGCTGGTTCTTATGTCTGTGCCAGGACCGATCCACTCCCGCTGCCCTGTCCCCCAAGGGGCGGAGCCCATGAGGACTAGCCTGCTGTCCTGGGTTCTGGCCTTACATCCACCCTATCCCCGAGGGTCAAGGTCTGGATGGGGAGCAGCACGGAGCTAAGCACAGAACAGTCAGAATCACATGTTCAGTTCTCTGACGCAGGGCCAGGGTCTGGTGGTTTGAGGAGGCCACACTGCTGGGTTTTGCGGTCAGGCAGCCCCGGCCTGCTAGCTTATCACCCGCGTGGCCTTGGACAAGTGACCCGGCTTCTCTGCAGCCTCGTTTCATTATCTGTAAAATCGGGATAATGATGCCACCTAACGCACAAGGCTCCTCTGAGGATTGATTTGCGTGTGGTAGTCAGAGCGCTTAGCACAGAACCGGGCATCCCGCAAAACAGCTGCCCTTCTTGGGGTGGTGGGGGAGTTCCAGCCGAGCTGCTCCCTCGTGAGCTCTGACTGTCGGGGAGCTGCTCAGCCTCTCCGGGCCCCAGCTGTCTAGCTCTTCCCCTACAGTGGGGTCTGGCTCAGAGCACCAGGAGTGAGGTTCTAAGGATTGATTGGGTGGCCGAAGAAGGAGTAATGATTGCTTATCTTGTTTCTTACGGAAGCACTGGTGTGTGCCAGTTACCAGGGAAGGAGGTGTGGGGCGTACCCATAACTGTGCTGGATTGCTTACTTGTATTCTTTTATTAAAGCCCAGTGTGGGCTTTTGTAGGTAAGACTCACAAGTATGAAGGAAATGTACTGCTTAGGAAATGGTGGTGCAGGGATTCCGCCCCAGGGCTGTGGGGCCTCAGACCTGCATTCTTCCTGTACAGAGGCCAGCGGAGCGGCCACAGTGCTTCACCAGCCTCCTTTCCCCGGGGCTACTTGATTGAGCTCCCCAGGCCGGGCCAGCCGGGCCCCCAGCCTGATAAACACAGGCATGGGGGTCACCTTCATGTCCTACTTATCAGGAGCTTCCCTAGAAGGTGCATCCTGGGGTCCCCTCCCCCCCTCCAGGCTCACTCCTGGGAACTAGCCTGGGAATGGCCTCTCCCACCTGTGGGCCTTGATATCTGAAAACCCCTGAAGGGACAGGAGGCAGGTAAGTGGGTGACAAAAAATGCAGGAGCGTGGGCCCCTGCGTTCTTGGGCTTCAGGCTGGGCTGGTTTCAGCTTCCTCAAGACAAGGAGGCCTCAGGGGGGTGTTGGAACAGGCACGGGGGTACCTGGGCAGTCCAGGCTGGCCTGGGGTGGGCTTCCCTAGCTGGAAGGAGGAGACGGGGTATTCAGACTGCAGGTGGGGACTTGAGTCAGCTGGCTGGGCAGACAGCTGTTGCCATCACTTGCCTGTAACCTTGGTCAGGCCAGACCTTTGTCTGAAGAGTGATTTCACCCCAGCCCCCTCAGATCTGCAGCAGGTGGGTTGAACTGGGCCAAGTGCCACCATGGCATGTCCTTGCAGCCTGCTGGCTAGAGAGCGATGACATCAGCTCCATGAGACACAGATGCCTCCCTCATCCAAGAGACACTTGCTGCCCACTCAAGCTGCTAGCTTGAGTTGTCCTCTTAGGCTGGGTCTTGCCTTGGGTGTTCCAGCTTGTGGTTTCAGCACAGATTATTCTGCTACCTAGAGTAACGACCTGACCCCTCGCGGTCCTACAAGGCTCTTCTCAAACTGGTTTCCTCCGTTAGGCCTTCCAAGGCTACCGAAGAGCCTCTCTAGACCTGAGCTACAATGACATTGTGTGCCTGTCATATTTACTATATTTTATTTTATTTTGTTTTTTTTAAGTTTTATTGTACTATTTGAGAGGTGAGAGAGACAGAAGTGGGGAGGGCCCAGAGGAGTCTCCATAGTTGTATATCGTTAGTTGTGACATTCCACACAGGTGGATGTGGGGCCATGTGGGGCCATTTGGGGCTGGAAGCAACTGGGGGCCTCCCACATGGGAGGTGAGAACCTTCCCCGCCATCCCCGTGGTTACCAGTTGTACCGCAGTTCAGCATATGTGTTTCCACAGGCCGGGGCTGGAATCAAACCCCGGACCTTGCGATTGCAAGGCAAGTGCTCAACAGCTGAGCTGTCCCAGCCTCCCCCGAAATGCTTTTCATCCAGTATTGTGTCACAGCAGTGAGTTCCTCTCACATTTTGAGAATGGTTACATGGACTGATTAACAATTGATCAGAGGATGGGGGTGAGTGTCCAGGGCTGCTTGGGGCGAGTAGACTGCTCCATTCAGGTCTTCCTCTGGTTTCTCAGCCAACTTGCAGGCAAGGAAAGGAAAGCAGAGAGAGCTCAGGCCCCTGGCCTGACCTCAGCCACGCACTCGTGTGACCTTGGGCAAGTTACTCCACTTCTTGCCGATCACTTGGGCGTGATACGAATAGCACCTACTGGTGGAAATTGTTATGACACAATGCACACACACAGCCATGACCACACACAGAGGAAGCAGTTCACTCTCTGAAGAAAGCCGGAGTTCAAATTCCAGCGTGCGCGCATTAACTCTGCCCCTTAGGCACGTTCCTTGCTCCCTGGGCCTTGGTTTGCACCTCAGGGAGTCAGTATAGTAGTGGGGAAACCTCAGCACAGGGTCCAGCCTGCAGCAGGCACCAGGAAATGGTGATGGTATTATCATTCTTTTTGTTTTTCTGTAGAAAAAAGCACCCCCTTTATCAGCTCCCCTTCCCCCCTCTTAGGATAGGGCTCCTGAGGGTACTGATTGTCTGAGCTGAGTCTGTGGTTTTATCTAACACGAATGCTGGTCCTGCCCTGATGTGGTGTTGGGGCCCGCCCAGGCTCCTGACCAGATGGTCTCCCTGCAGCACAGGGGGCCACGGAATTCCCAGTCACCCCATCCCTGCAGCCGCCAGCTGCCTGGGCATTTGTTTCCTCCCGGGGAGTGGTGTGGGAAAGGCTGTTCCAATATAAACTCCCAGAGGAAGAAGCAAGCCGATTAAATGGTGTGCTGTCTTTCCTCTCTGGGGCTTTGGGGAAGTGACTAAGGAAGTTTCTGGAACTCGGGGTCCCTGGAAAGAAGTACCCAGGCAGTCGGGAGCCCTGTTTTCTGACCCTAGGCTATCAAATCACTTGTAAACCACTGGGACCCTGGAAGTGCCACCATCTCCAAAACGTGGCCCCAGCGCAGGCCTGGGAGCCGCTCTGTTGATTCCTGCCTTTGCCTGTTCCCATAGAACCTTCTTCTGCGCAGTAAATCCAGGCAGTGCATCTGAAAGGAAGCCAAGCTTTTCCTAATGAGAAAAGTGTCTGTGGCTGATTCTGCTTTAAAACCAAGCCTCCTCATCCCTCAGTATCTTTCTCTGTGGAGCGCTCAGAACACCCATTCATTCATTCATTCGTTCATTCAGCAGTTCCATAGTGTCCTCATACAGAACCGTGTGCCAGACATCGCTAGGTCCTGGGGCGGTGTGAGGAGTAAGATCGGCTATTCTTGTGGCATTCCATTCCAGCAGGGGAGACAAACAGCATACAAATAAGTGAGGAAATAAATAATAGGGTTGTGAAGAGTTAGGGCTTGAAATAAAAATAAAGAAGGATTTAGGCCCTGAGAGGGAGGAGGCCAAGAAGGCATGGGCTGTCAGAGGAACATTTGAGCAGAACTTGAAGTGAGAGAACGACGGTGTGAGGGGAAGCGTGTGGCAGGCAGGAGGAACAGTGAGCGCGGTGGCCCTGGGGCAGGAGCGTGGGAGCGGGAGAGGAGGAGGAGACCGGTGGCGGGCAGCTGGGAGGTGGCCGGGCCCAGATCATCCCAGGCAGTGTTCTCAGCCTTTTACCACAATGGCCCCTCCTAAAATGCTAATACCACAAGTACACTGTACCTGTTCTGTACTGTATGTGCACGAGAAGGAACGAATGCTCACCCGCTTGGGGGCACTCTTCCCGCCGTTGAGAACGCGTGATCTAGGGCCTCTTGGACACTTTTAAGGGATTTGTGTTCTCCAGAGTAGCTGGAGACAACAGCTGTGTGAACTCCCACCCTGGAGTTCCACCTGGATGATGTGAACTGCTCATTCCACTCCCCGCCCTGCCGGGCCCAGCCGTCCTAGTCTCAGCACCACACATTGCCCAGACCAAGGAAACTTGGCAGTGTTCTTGACGCCTCTTCATCTCCCTCTCTCACTGCTTCTTGCCCTTCTTTGCTGCCACCTGGCCCCGGCACGTGGTCTGCTTCAGTGGCCTCCCACCTGGTCAGCTCACTTCAGGTTCTGCCTCCCTGCCCCACCCCCAGGTCGACCAGGCAGTAGGTACCATGTGAGTGAGGAAGGGGAGGAGTTGGGAGAATGGGCCGCAGTTGACCCAGTGGGCTCCGTGAGCCAGAGGGAGGCAGGGGGAGCAGGGGAGGGGCTTTCCCTTTTGACACTCCTGCCCCAGCCAGCGTGGGAATGCTGGGGGTACGAACACTAACTTCTGGTGGGGCCCTCACTCCTGTCCCTTCCTGCCCCACCTGCCTCACTTCCTCCCTGTGCAGGTCTGGCCCTATCACCCTCTTTATCCCCAGACAGTGCGTCCTTCCTTATCGGAAGCAGACTCCGGGCTCTGTTCTTTCAGCTACTGTGTGCCCACCCGGTGCTGGGGGACAGGGACACCCAGCACACAGACTAGTGGGCAGGCTGCCCAAGCACAGCCCCTCGTCCACTCCATGTTGAGCTTAACCTGAGAGTTCCGGCCGGCATCCTCAGGCGCCCCTGCCGTCCTCTCCCAAGGCCTCTGGGACGTTCTCATGGCATTCGTCCCACTGTGTAATCAGAGTCTTTTGAGTCTCATATGGTTGCCTCGCCCACCAAGCGGTGGGCCTTATGTAGATAGATTCATGTTCCTGTGGCCCATGGCACCTCCGTACTCAGCTTGGCAGCCACCAAACCATAGGAATTTAACAATAATATTGGTGGGGAAATGGACGTGGCACCCAGGGCCTGGCGCTCAGAGGGAGTTTGGAGTCCATGGGCAGCCGCTCAGCAGAGGGGAGGCTGGATGCTTCCCCGCTCCCAGGGATCACTCGGGGATTAGGTGCAGGTGTAGGGGAGGGGCCGCCCAGAACACAGCCAGGCTGCCCCTGGAGCCTTTCTTTGGGCCTCTTATCTCGGTGGCCTTGGGGTACTGGAGGAGGGAGGTACCAGGCCCTTTCCCTGGGCCAAAGCAGGAGGGATGCACCTCTCCCGGCGGGCCCTGGCATTTCAAGGTCACCGTCAGAGCCAGATGTGGACACTGAGACGCTGCTTTCTGGGTCTGCCAAGCAGTGGTGATTCGGGAGCTTTCCCTTCCAAGAGCCTAGCTGCTGAGAGAGGTGTTGTCATAGAAACACAGCCCCTGGGAGGGGGCAGGGAACCCCGCCTTTGCATTTCCTGCTGTTCTGCTGCCTGAGTCTGTCCCAGCTCTCCCCAGTTCTGCCCTCCTTTCCAAGAGGCTTTCCTTGTGCTCCCGTGGGACACGGGAGGCATGCAGGGGTCTCCAGGGCTGTGTGTACCCTTGCTAGCCCCTTGTAACTCAGACCCCTGGACCTCTAGGGCCATATCTTCCTTCAGACTACCCCACCCCATCTTCAGGGCTGTCACCCTGACTTCAGCCAGGTGGGCTGATGCTCTCTGACCAGTGAGAACCATGGTTCACGGTAAGAATGAGGGCAACGGGGGGAGCTCTCCTGACCAGGGCTGGGAAAGCTGATTAGACGAGTCAGGAAGTGACTCGAGCCCTTTGCACCAACTGGCTACACCAAACAGATTTCTCCAGGCTGCATGTCCTTTTACTCTTGATTTTACGCATGTTCTCCAACTACCCCCCGCCCCCCAGAGCCAGTGTTCTTTCTCCACATTTCCACGGGTGCATAACTTTTCATCTCTCAGGCACAGCTCAAATAGGATGTCCTCTGGAGTCATCCCCCCTCCCACACACACCTGTCCCACCCTACCCCACCCAAGCGCGGGACTTTCTCTGGGTTCTAAATCTGTTTGCATTCATCAAAGCATTTTGGTGTCTGTGTTCACCAGCAGACCTTGAACTCCTTGAGGGTAAGGAGCAGATCTTATTCATGTCTGTAAAACCGGACACCCAGTAGGGCCTTCATGAAGGAACCTCTTGGGAAAGATGGCCCCTGAGACAGGCTCTGAAGGCTGGGTGTGGGGTGACAGTGACCCAGGCAGAAGGGCCAGGTGGGCTTTTTCTTGATGGATTTACTCATTTGTTACCTGTGAAAAGCAGCTCTGTGGGGACAGGGATGTTGTCTTTTATGCTCCCAAAGCTTCCACAGCCTAGCACAGAGTGTGCGTCTACTGTCTGTTGAGTGGATGAATGGATGATGTTCTGGCAGAAGTCTTTAAGGAAGAGGCTGGGGGCGGGGTTCTTTGAAGGAAGCAAAGAAAGGAGTTTCAGGGCCCCAGAAAAGACGAATGTGAAATGAGGAAAAGTAACTAGAGCAGTGAGGATGTAAGAACCATCCAAACCTGTACAGAATTTTTATGAGTTTATTTGAGCCAAAGTGACAACAGTTGCCAGGAAGCACAATCTTAACGGATCAGGAACATGCTCCAGAGAACGGCAGTTTTGCAGCTTATTCTATACAGGAGAATCAAAGGAGGAGATGCAAGGAAGGTTACATGAAATCCATTGGTGATAGAGAAAAGGGGTGGGAGAAAGCCGATCTGAGACGTCTCAGTGATTAGACAGAAAGTAAAATGAAGAGACATGCTTCTTTGTGGATACAGGATAGTTAATAGCATTTACAGCACATAGAGATGGTATTTGGGGTACAAGATAACAGTGAGGGGTTCTATGGTGCTGTGCCCTGGGGCAGTGGGCTGTGCCCTGAGGGGTCTAGAAAAGAAGTTGGCTCTGGCCTTTCCAGGGTTGGTTAGTTAGACAGGCTCACTTAAGGTAAAGATGAACCTTAAGCTACGTGTCTAGGATGTGACCACCCGCCATGTTAGGAATTTTTATGTTCAGACCATTCTCTGTGGTTATTTTCAGCCTCTGAGTTTGTAAGGTTCTCCATGGTGGCCTCCTCTGAGGTCGTCAGGTTTAGAAAGTGGCCCCTTTTTCGTCCACACTGGAGCCAGGAGGTGGGGGGCAGGGAACTCGGCGGGATCTGGGGGCAAAGGCTCAGGCACAGGAGTTCTGGCACATAGTAGGTTTTTTTGTGACCTAAACAGGAAGTGATCACCTTCACTGGGTACAGATGGGACCCTGCCCAGGACTTGTGCACATAGAAGAATGTGGCCTTTGGCAGGTGGCAGCAGGTGCCTCCAGACCAGGGCACTAAGGACAAGATAAAGGGGACAGCCTCCCACGTGTCCTGGTGGAAGGAACTGAGATGCTACTTGCTGGGTTTGGGAAGGGATATTGCAAATGGCCCCTTAAGTCATCTCTGGAGTCTGATGACCACACCCGATCCCCCAAGGAAGAAGGGGCCAGTACATCCATAATAAACGCACCCTTTAATGCTTTTGTCCAGCTCTAGTCTTTGTCACCAGAAATCTGGGATCTGATGGCCTTTGCCCCATGCACCAGGCTGGGGGTATTTGGGCCGTGGGTTAGCCGGTGGGGAACACAGACTGTCCTGACAGGTGGCCCATGTTGCCAGCTCAGGGACACATGTGCCAATGGGGGGGGGGGCACACTCTTATTTGCAGTCAGCTAAAAACAGGGAGCACCTCTGGTTTAGCGGGCTTTGCCCAGGGACAGTCACCTCTCTGAGCTCCTCATCGCGGCCCCAAGAGGCAGAGTCCCAGCTCTGTTTACAGCTGACAACACCAGAAGGAGCCACCCAGGGCCACCCAGTGTGCAGATGGGGGCATGTTGCAAACCGCTATTTCTTGTTCCAGAAAACTCCACAGCCAGTGTGAGTGAAGCAGAAAAGAAGGCCCAGGTGTACTACCGTGCGTGTATGAATGAAACCAGTATCGAGGAGCTCAAGGCCAAGCCCCTGATGGAGCTGATTGAGAGGGTGAGTTCCTCAAGCCCCTTCCCCGGATCACCTGCCTGTGCCACCTGCCCGCCCTTCTGGCTGCCGTCCTAGCTCCCAGATACCACCGGGGCTGGTCACCTCACACCCCCAGCCCCTTGCCCAGCTGGGCAGCGGGACCTGTCTGCTGACATGTGTCTTCCAGCTGAGAGAGAGAACACACGTGCTCATCTCCGGGTGGGAATGTCCATGTGCACCATTCCTTTCCTTTGCTCTTGAGGCTCAGAGAGGTCAGAGGGCTGCTGGAGGGTCACAAAGCAAGTCAGCCGCAGCAGCAGAATTCGCACCCTGGTCTCCCAGCCACCTCAGCACCTCCCTTTTTTTTCTCTCCCCACAGCTCGGGGGCTGGAACATCACGGGGCCCTGGGACAAGGACAACTTCCAGGACATCCTGCAGGTGGTCACCTCCCACTACCGCACCTCACCCTTCTTCTCTGTCTATGTCAGTGCCGACTCCAAGAACTCTAACAGCAATGTGATCCAGGTGAGCTGGCCTGGAGCCCCAGGAAGTGCTAGGGGCCTGCCCTCCTGGCCTGCTGTGAGGTTAGCAACCCTGGGGCTATTGCCCTAGGCAGCAAGCTTCTGGTTTCTAAGCCTGGATTAGTGCTGGAGGCTCCCAACCGGGAGCTAGATCTTCGCAAGAAAGAAACTGAAAGGGCAGGCTGCTGTCCTGGGGTTCTGATCAGTCACTGTGGGCTCCAGGAGTGATGCCAACCCCTGGGCACAGCTGGAGCCATGCTCTGGTCTGCTCCAGCCTCTGTGGCTCTGCTTGAAATGCCTTTGCGTCCAACTCTTCCTGCCAGAGCCTGTCCCACACTGAGCTTCAGCACCCCTGCTACCCCAGCTGGGGGTCATAAAGGCTGAGTTCCCACCCATCTCTGCCACTCACTGTGTGACCTTACTCAAGTGCCTCAACCTCTCTGAGCTGTAATTTTCTTATCAATGAAATACATTATAACAGCACCTCCTCTTGGTCTGCCAAGGTGTGGCCATAAGGCTCTGCCAATAGCTACCAGGAGCTGACCCCCTGCACCTTCCCCACATTTTGCAAGCCCTTTTCCAACTCTCTTTGAATCCTCTTCGCAGTTCTGAGGGTTAGATACTATTTCTCCTGCTTTCCAGATGAAGCACCTGAGGATCAAAAAGGTTCAATAACTTGACCCAGGTTATGCCCCGCTTGTGGGTGGCTTTTAACCGGGGCAGCATCTTCAGAAGTGTTTCATGAAGTAGCAGAGGCTCTGCCCGGCCGAGGAGGTGGCCCTGTGTGGCCTTCTGCTGGGCCCTTCTGTGGCTGACCGCATGTATGGGCAGAGATGCAGTCCCACGTGTGCCTGTCCCCTCCCCGAGTGGGCCATCCCAGGGGTGGCCTCAGCTTCTGCTGGGACCCAAGCTGGTCCTCTGTTGCTTCGTGCCAGCTGTCCCCAGAGTGGACAGAAGCTGTGTGATGTGTTTGTCCCCTCTCATGCCCCCTTTTCTCTCTAGGTGGATCAGTCTGGCCTGGGCTTACCCTCAAGGGACTATTACCTGAACAAAACCGAAAATGAAAAGGTGAGTGGGCCCCTTCAGCAAGAGTGACTTCCGCCCCCAGCCAACTGCTCTCCATGATTTGATGATTCATTCCCCCGTGGTCCTTGAAGCCAGGGGAACACAGAAGCGTCCCTTACTGATAGGTGACATGCAGTCTTTGTCAGGGGACGGGTGCCATCTATTCCCATTCTAGGGCAAAGCAGGGATAACAGCCACTTCCATTTGTGGGAGCTGGGCCTTCTGTACACGTCACCTCCGGTTACCCTGAAGATACTGACCATCTCTGAACTTCACTCACCTCATCTGTCACATGGGTGTGATGTGTACCTTGCCTTAGTTCAGAGGAGGGAATACGGCTCAGGGACACGAAGTGACCTGCACAGGGTCACACAGCCTGTAAGTAGTGAGGCTGAGACTCACCTCCAGACCAACTGACTCCCAAGCCCCTGCGTCTCAGGGTGTCCCAGGGAGACCTTGCCTAAGGTTCGTCTTCTACCCATTCATCATTCCACATTGTGCTGAGCAAGCGCCTCCTGAGTGCCTAACGCTGGGGCGATAGTGCTCAGTAAGGAGGTGGTGTGGTCCTTGCCCCACGGGACTGAGTCTAGTAGGGGAGGCAGACATTAACTAACTAACCCCCAGTTAGAGGCGTAATGACAGTTGTGGTAAGTAGAGGGTGAGCTGAGAGAGCCACCTGGCAACCTTGTTCAGATCTGGGGGCACAGTGAAGGAGGGCAGTTCAGAAAAGTGAGTTCCACCTGTTGGTGGCTTTCCTGTGACAGACATGTGGGAGAGAATGTGGGCTGGGACCTTAGGGACCAACCCAGTGGGGACCCGTGAGCTTTGTCCTGAGGGCCACGGGAAGCCAGTGCAGCGGTGCACTGCGGATCATTCTGGAAGCTGGTTGCCAGCAGGTTCCTAGGTACAGCCCCCTCGCTCCCTGCCACCTTGCCCAGTGGGCCCGGGCTGGCAGCTGCTGACAGGTCGGGGGTGCTGGGTCCCACAGGTGCTAACAGGATACCTGAACTACATGGTCCAGCTGGGGAAGCTGCTAGGCGGCGGGGACGAGGACGCCGTCCGGCCCCAGATGCAGCTGATCCTGGACTTCGAGACAGCCCTGGCCAACATCACCATCCCGCAGGAGAAGCGTCGGGACGAAGAGCTCATCTACCATAAAGTGACGGCGGCCGAGCTGCAGGTAACGCGTGCCCACTGGCATGGAGGCTGGGACAGCCACTGGGCTTCGGGACAGAGGGTGCTGGGCAGGGGGCTCTACCCCCACGTCACCAGATCCCCATAGCAGCCCTCTGAAGCAGGGATGGCTGCTACTCCCAGTTCACAGATGGAGAAACTGACTGAGGCTCAGAGGTGGCGTCACCTGCTGACGGCCACACAGCCGGTGACTCCTGAGCCAGCCAGTCCCCTGCCCTCCACCAGGCTGCTTTTCTGTAACAGCATCTGTCTGGAAAGACTCTGTGGTCACGATAGTAACAAGTAGACTGACCAGGCATCTCCGAGCACATTGAGCCTGGTGTACAGCAGTCAAGGCCAGAGGTTAGAGGACCTGCTCAAGGCCTTGACACTCTGCCTCTGACTGAGACCCCAGTGACCTCCTGGGGGTGTCACAGGATCGGGAGCAGACCTGTGACGCTCTGTACTGAGTGGAACCCATCTGAGAAGCAGATGGGCGCCTCCATAGCTCAGCCTCAGCCAAGGGCTGCCCCCCGGTGGCTGCGTGGGGCTTGCATGCAGGTCATGCGTGGATCTGCTAAGGTCCCTCTTCCCAGTTCAGGGGGTGTTAGTGTCCAGTCTTATCCCCCAGGCTGCCGGGTCACAGAGAAGTCAGCAGACTGGCTTCAGCCGATCTTCCTATTTCCTGCCATCGCTCGGGAATGCTTGGCTGGGCCTTGCTCTCCTCTTGGGGAGGATGTCTGGGCCACTGCTTCTTCTCTACCCTCCAATCAGCCAAGTTCCGCCCTTGCAGGAGAGTTGGGGTCATTTCTTCTCCTTTCTGGAGGAACTCTGAGGTCTCTACCCTTTTCTCCTCCATTTGCCTTTGACAAGGCCCACCATGGGGCCTCGATTCCAGGTGAGCAGGGGCCACCAATGAGGACACGACCCCAAACTCCCTGCTGAGCGCTTTGAGCAAAAGAAGCAGGCTGCCAGGAGCAGGGCTAGGGTGATATCAGGGAAGGCAGTGATGAATGGGTGGGACCGGATGTCCCAGGTGGAGGTGCAGCCCATGCCAAGGCTAGGGATGAGAGCAAGAAAACCTGGCCTCCTTCCGGTCCCCAGAGAAGCTGGCATCAGGGTGAGTGGTGCTGGCTGGGTTGTTAGAGAGACCAGCCTGTGTTGGGCACCATCTGGCACTGTTTTTCTGCTCTGAGGCCAGTGGTTTGAGGGACAGGCTGTTTGTGCCATGTGATTTGGCTCGCTCCAGCTGCCCGGTTCTCAGCAGTCCCTCAGCCCCCCTCCCCCACAGTGGCCATGACCCCAGCTGGCTGCCCAGGTGTGGTAAAGAAGGCACGGCAGCCCCTGGCACGGCAGCCCCGGGCATGGCAGCCCCGTGTGGTTATAAGGCTCTGCCCCCAGGGATCCTGTCATCATTGCTTTTTCCTGTTCTTCCAAGCAAGACAGGAATGTCCTTTCCTCTGTCAGGTCTGCAGAGCGGAGGGTGGGGAGAGACTGCACAGAGGCAGCCTGGAGTGGTGTGAGCCCTGGTCCGGAGTCGGAAGACTGCTCCTGCCCAGACTCGCCACTTTATGCGTGACTTTGAGCAGGTCACACAACCCCTTCTTTGAGCCTTGGCGTTCTTCCTTATAAAACGGGGCTTTGCTCGTTCATTCACAGCTGCTGTGTGCCAAGACACAGACACAGGTGAGAGGCATCCCTGCCCTCCCAGGGTACAGTAGGTCACAGAGTCCTTTGAGAACGATGGAGTGTCTCCCAGAAGAAATGGGCGTATGTACACAAAAGAATGATGTCTAACATTTTAAGATGTCCTGGACCCCTGAAGCCTGTCTCCTGGATAAGAATCTCTGCCCGGCCTGCTCGGGGTTGCCAGAGGATGAGATGAGGCAAAGCATGAGATTTCAGTGTGTGCACTGATGTGTGCCCTTCAAGTACGTGTTAGTCATCCTTATTTGTAGTATGCCTTTGGGTTTGGTGACCCCAGCCCCTATCTCCAGCACTAAGCCAATTTAATTCACTCCACTCTGGGACAGAGGATGTCTTGCTGTTCCCTAGTATCTGGAAATTTGGTTTTCTTTCCACCTTCCAGGTAACTCTGAGAAAAGTTCAGCAGCTTTCACTATGTAGTTCTAAGGGAGCTCCCAGCAGAGTCTGAATTCAGAGCCGCAAATCAGACAACCTTCTGCCACTTCTCTGGGGGCCTGAAGGCCCTTCCACTTCTTTCTAGGACCTCCCCCATCAAAATGTTTTGGGGCAGGAGCCCCTTCCCCTTTAAATTCAGCTGAGATAAAGCCTGATGGCATCTTTGCTCTCCCACTTTGCAAGCCTACTTGAGCTGGTCAGTTGGTGACCAGCAATACTCTTTGGCTGCACGCGTGGAAAATAGAGCTCATCGGTATGGTCCAAAGGATTTGAGTCACAAGTGGAATGTCCTAGTTGGATAAAACAGTCATCTCCTTGGAGATGGACCTAGGCACACGTTTAAGTTAGGCGTTCATTTAAGAAATAGTGATTGGAAATGTGGAAATCTTGGTATTCAACACATACCCTATCGGAATTGTGGGAATTTGCCTGCGCAGAACACCTGCTGTCTGCCTCTAAAGGAGCAGACCTGTGCTAAGTACATAGAGATTTATCTCCTCCTGCTATCTGCATCTTGATCAGCGAGTTCCAGTTGCCTGCAGTTTATGAAGCTCTCGTTAATTGTATAAACAATGACGTTTCACAAATGCGGCCAGTCTCCCGGGGCTCCTTGCCAGCAGGTCATAGAGGCAGGTGGTTTTAAGTATTGAGCCCTATTTGTCCATCTCACCCAGACAACCCCAGGTTTTGCAGCCAAAGAAATATTAAGGAGAAGCCCCAGAGGTTACCTGCCAGGAAGAGAGAGCAGAAGGAATAAACTAGGGAGGAAAAATACTCAGGTTCGTGGAACAAGCTGTCCCCAGGGCACAGAGGAGCCAGGCCTGGAGTGGGAGGTAGGATTGGTGCTCCCATTTTAGAGAAAGGCTAGGTCTTCTCAGATCAGTCCAGAGCTCCTCCCAGCTCACCTGGCTGGCAGGCAGGCAGGCAGGCATGTGCTGGAGCTCACTGGGCACAGTTCTCTCCAGCTCTGGGCCAGTCTGCAGAAGGTCATAGTAGGCATACAAACCATTTACCCCATGGAGAGCCGGCTGTCACACGCTTGCCTGCGGGAGCTGCCCTCCTCTGTCCTTTGAGGTCCTTAATGCCCAGCAGCTGAGCTGCCCTTTAAAACCAGGGAGGCGAGTATGCCTGGGTTTTAGACCTGCATAGTCACTAGTCAACTGTGTGATCTCAGGAAAGTCACTAGCTCATGTGCAAATTCAGTCAGCTAAGTGGAGGGTGTTTTTTGTTTTTTTGTTTTTTTATATATATTTTTTCCCATTTACACTCTTCTTTCTTTTTTAAACTTATTTATTTATTTATTTTATTGTTTTTTGACAGAGAGAGAGACAGAGAGAGAACTGAACTGGGGGAGCTCCCAGTTCGGCACATGGGTCCGCAAGGGGCCGGGGCTGGGATTCGATCCTCGGTCCCCAGCACTGCAAAGTGAGCGCTTAACCCACTAAGCCATCCCAGCTTCCCCTAGTGGAGGGTTTTTATGGCTGCCTCTCTCACCAAGGACATCATAGGTATTTACCAACAGGTTATAGATTCAGCCGATGTTATAGACTGGTTTTATATTATTGATTGATCTTACCACATGAAGCCCATTTATTTATAATGCATCTCTCATTTTCCTCATTTGTCTTGCATTTTTCCCTTTGTCAAGGGGACAGAGAACAGGATTTGGAACTGGACTAGCCCAGGCCCATTCTCAGGAGACATTGGGCAGTGATTACAATAGCTAATACTGATCGAGTGCTTGCTAAGTGCCGGATAGCATTCTCAGTGACTGACACGTAGAGGTATTTTGGTATCACATGGTATATGTAGTCCTGAAAATCCTTGCATTCTGTAAATTACAAAAAGTAACTAAAAATAGCAAGACTTACGGGGAAAATAGGACTAGAGCAGACCATTCTCAAGTTGTGCAACTTTACTTGAGGACATTACGCAATGTGAAAGGAGCCGGCACGAAAGGACGCATGCTGTATGGTTCCACTTATATGAGGTAGCTAGAGGAGTCACAGTCAGAGGGGCAGGAAATGGAAGGGGGCTTGTCTAGGCCTGGGGGAGGGGAGGGGAATTCTTGTTTAGTAGGTCTCGAGTTTCGGTTTTGTAAGATGAAATCTGTGGATGATAGTGGTCATGGTTTCGTAACAACGTGAATGTACATAATGCCAGTGAACTGCACCCTTAAAAAGAGTTAAGATGGTGAGTTTCATGTGTGGAAATGCTGGCTGTGGACACTGAGACCTGCAGACAGACAGGAGCGGGGAGCAGGGGGCTGCCTGGAGGGCGGGCCAAGAAGAGGTGCCACCCACCGGGAGCTGACAGTTCTGCACAGGAGGGTGCACCTCTGTGGGGAGGGTGCTCATTTTCTGTTATCTTAAAGTAGAGCTGATGGGCTTCCCGGGGATGCATCAGCTGAAGCTTGCTGAAGGTTATCACTTTCCACTTGCTTTTCCAGATGCCATACCCGAGAAAAAAACACTCGTGGACCAAAGCACTGGACACATTGTACTGCTATCATTGTATTGTGCCACTGTTAGCAGCCATACAGTAAGCCAGTCGTGTAAAGTAGAGGCAAATTGATGTTGCAGAAGCACATGTTGAGTAGAACAGTGTGAAGTAACCGTCTGAGGTGGGTTCTGTTATTACAGTGACCTCCACTTTTCAGAGGAGCTCTTGACACACAGCGGGGTTCATCTGCTTATTCAGGGCTACACAGCTCATGAGTAAGAGAGCTGGAGTATGAACCCGGGCAGGCTGGCTCCAGATTCTACACACTTATCCATTACAGGCCCATCTGAGGCTCAGTTTCTTCAATAAAATGGGGACTGTCATAAGGACTGATTGGGAGGAGACATGAGTCATTTGTAAAGGCAGTTGGCTTGATGCTGCGTCTGTATCCCCTCTACTTCATCCTCATTCCATTTTGGTCTAGCTCCTTAGAGTTCTGGCTACAGCATCTCTGACAAGTCAGCCAGCTTGTGTTTGTCATCTGCCCAGCGCACTGTTGGGCAGCTCTTTGCTTTCTCTGAGGATGGAAGGCATGATGACAGCTCCTTCAGAAGATCGTCCTGGACACCTGAGCTCCCGGGAGAAATGGCCCAGCCAGAGTCACGCGTCCTCTTCCCTTCCAGGTCTTGGCCCCTGCCATCAACTGGCTGCCCTTCCTCAACACCATCTTCTACCCAGTGGAGATCAACGAATCCGAGCCTGTCGTTGTCTACGACAAGGAGTACCTCGGGCAGGTCTCCACCCTCATCAACAACACCGACAAATGGTGAGTGGCACCCCACAGCCTGGGGCAGGCATCTCCCAGCAGCCTTTGGGGCTGCACACTGCTGCCGCCTTCTCACACAGGATGGTTGGGGGCAACAGAATTAAACTAACTCAGAAAAGTAGGCCCTGGGGCTTTTATGAAAGGCAGCAGGGCACCCTGTTTACAAACACAGGTTCAAATCCCAGCGTATCCTTCTACCAGCAGCTTTGTAGCCTTGAGCACGTTTCTTACCCTTTCTTGGATTCACTTTCTGTGTCCACAGAATGAGAATACAAGTACCACCTACCGTGTAGGGTTGCTGTGAGAGCTGAGTGAAATAATCTGCCAAGTGGTTTAACCTAGTGCTTTGACATGGAATGGGACTCAGTAAATGTTAGGTCATATTTTTAGTTAATATTTATGGTATTTTGGTATTTATGGCATTTTTTTTTTAAAGATTTGTTGTAGAAAGTTTTGAAAAACTACAGAGAAAACTAGGAAAAAAAGTTATAATTACCCAAAAAACTACTGTTGATCTTATGGTGTGTGTGTGTGCACCCGCATATGTATGAAAGAAAACATGTATGTGAGAGCGAGAGAGATGGATTTTATAATATGTGGTTCCTTTTCCCCCTCTCATTGCGACTAGATGTATATAGTCTGCGTTTCCCTTGACCTTTATTATAAGCATTTTCCCATGTCATCGCAAACCCTCTGCAGACCCCATTTTTCATGGCTGTGTAGTATTCCATTGACTAACTATGATGATTCACTCACCTCTTACCCTGTTATCAGGCATTTAGGTTGGCTTCAGTCTGAGGCTGGCAACAAAAGCATTCATTGAGCATTTGTGATGCACAGGCCATTGCACTAGGCACTGAGGGGTTTTCCGAAGAGCCCAGTTATGTCCTTGAAGAGCTAACCTCCCATGGGCCTAGAGAACAGTAACCAGCCAAGCTGAAGCAGGTGTGGTCAGCCCACCTGGGGTCAGAAGGCCGGGTCTGAGCGCCCCCTGGAGGTCAGCAGGGGCAGCGCCGCAATGCTTCCTGCCAGGGACACGTCTGAGCATGCCTGGTCCCCTCTTGCCCCAGCCTGCTGAACAACTACATGATCTGGAACCTGGTGCGGAAGACCAGTACCTTCCTCGATCAGCGTTTTCAGGACGCCGATGAGAAGTTTATGGAAGTCATGTATGGGACCAAGAAGGTGAGCCCGTTTGTTACTGGGCACGCCCATGTGCGTGCAGAGCGCCTACTGTGTGCCAGGCCTTGATTTGGAGGCTGGGGTGCCCATGGTACCCTCCGGGGCTGTGGAGCTTGTGAGGGAGGTGGACGATAAGCAGAGAATGAAGAGGGGTCTGCCCAGGTGTCCCTGAGCACCTAAGCCAGTCTGGGGCGGACAGCACCTTCCGAAGGAGGTGATTACACCAGGTCTTAAAGATCAAGAGGAATCTTAGCAGCTCAGGTAATTTACAGCGAAAGGGCACCTCTGTCCTCTCCCTTCCAGCTCTTTCTCAGTGGTAATGATGATAAACACTTTCCTTATATAACTCATGTGATCTGTCCATCACCATCTCCCTTATACACGACTTCCCCATAAACATAACCCACTTGGAGCAGCACCTGGCTCGTGGGAAGTGTGACACAGGTGTTCATTGGTGTTATTCTCCCCCCAGGCCCCGCCCACATGGTCTCCACCCACCTGTAAACGTCCCCACAGTCTTTCAGAGGCCCCAGGGCTCCAGGACCCTGCCCTTTCCCCCCCCCCCCGGGGGTCCCCTCGTCCTGACCTCCTGTGTGGTCAGCCTTGGCTAGATCCCCATCCATCCTGGGTCCAGCTGGAGGCTCGTGTAGCTCTGGGGGAGGGCGGCGGGATTGGGGGGCAGGGGAAGACGGCCGAGTGGACACCTGGGTGGAAAAGCTTACAAGAACTCGGGCAACTAAACTTAGAGAAGGCTGGAGTGCTTTTTTCTTCCTGTCTTCCTTCTTGCCTAGAAGAAATTTTTTTTAACTAAGATACGATTTACATACAATAAAATGAATGCATCGAGTGCATAGTTCAGTGAGTTTTGATGAATGAAATCACCCATGTAACCACCTCCCCCGAATCAAATAGAGAACATTTCCATCCGTGGTTTGTCTCGCATCCTCTGAACAGAAAGTTCCTCTGCGCCCCTTACAAGCCCCCCAGCCGCCCCTGCAGGTGGGTGTAGATGGATGGAGACCAGTCATGAGCCTGGCTGCTTTGGCTCAGCATAAGTCTGTGAAATTCATCCATGTTGTATAGATCAGCAGTTCATTCCTTTTTGTTGCCAAGTAGCGGGTTACGTATAACAATCCTACACTTTGTTTATCCGTCTGCCCGTGGATGGACATTTGGGTGGTTTTCAGTTGAGGGCTGTCATGAAGCAGGCTGCCCAAGCCCGGTGGTTTTTACCACCTGTTGTCCCGGGTTCAGAGCACTTGTGGTCATGCAGGCTGTCCACAGAGGTTGCTGGGCAGGGGAGTGAGTGGGGCTGCCGCTGGCCTGGGCTCTTCTCAGAGCCTTGCCCCATGAGGCTGCAGCCCCTGGGCGCCCGTCTGGAGACGTCCTGTGGCTGGTGGGCTTACCGGTGAGACCAGGAACAGACACACACATCGAGTCCTACAGTGTCACCGCCAGTTCTTCCTCGAGGAGGCGTTAAATGGGGCTGAGATCCTGGCCTTCTGGGAAGGATTTCCTGTTGCTCAGGGGTAGACAAGGTAACTTCCCGAGGTTCTTTGTCACCAGGATTCTCAGCGTCCTCCCGGAGGCAGGATCAGGTAGGGGTAGGATAAGATGTGGGCTCAGGCACTGTGAGACCCTGGAGCAGCTATGTCCCCGTGCTGAGCTTCTGTTCCCTCATCGGTCACAGGCTCACCATCCCTGCCTCCCAGGCTCGTTTCGATGGTTTGATAGGATACCATTTGGGAAGTGCTGCTCCTGAAGCCTGCATTCAGGAAATAGTAGATGGTGGTGAGGAAGGATGTTCCACGGTCTCTTGGTCCAGTGCCTAAAATGACTTCTGTTGGGTCAGAAAAGGTCCTCCCTGAAGTTCTGAAAGGGAGTACGGGCCCCAGCTAGTAACCCCTCCCCCTTGTGTTTGCAGACCTGTCTTCCTCGCTGGAAGTTTTGCGTGAGTGACACGGAAAACAACTTGGGTTTTGCCCTGGGCCCCATGTTTGTCAAAGAGACCTTCGCCGAGGACAGCAAGAACATAGTAAGTGCCACCCCTTGGACCCTGGCTGTGACACCGTACCGGCGCTGGTTCCTCATGAACTTGACAGCCTGTGCTCTGGTCTGCTCTGGACCTTCCCTCTGACCCAGGGCTCCAGGCTTAACTCCAGGGTCCCATTTTCTCAAGCCTTAAATAACAGGAGTTACTCATGCTAGGAACTTGGATTGAGTGCCAGGCCTTTCATTATACCCGTATCATCTCATTTAACTCTCACTGTAGCCCTGCGGGGTTATTTCAGCTGTCTTGGCCTGCAAGGGTATGCAGGGCCCAGTGAGATATTGTTGACAGAGCAACTCAAGCCTAGAGGGTGACATTTTTCTTACTCCATGGGTGACAGATTTGTTCTAGGCGGGCAGAGGCACAGCGTGGCTACGACTGTGAAGACAGCCAGGCCCCATCTCAAATCCTGGATTGACCACTTCCTGGTTGGGCGACTTGGGACAATATTCTCACCTCACCTGTAACATGGGGCTGGGTGTGTCTGTCCCAGAGGGGGAGACTAAATGAGATGGTGCACATAAGGAGCAACTGGCACAAAAGGGTTTGATAAAAGATTAACTGTTACATTGTTACAGTTTTTATTACTAATGTTAAATACATCTATATTGTCTGCAGTCACAGGTTAGCAAACAGAGACTCAAATCTATTATGGGACTTGCAGAATCTGAGTGGAGTTCTGTCAGCCATCAGCCCCTTGGCTCTTTCTGCTGCATGATCCATCTTCCCCTGGTCTAGAATCTTGGGCCACCACGTCTGCCTGTCACATGGTTGCCCTTGACAGTGGCCTTTCCTCTCAAGCCTGAGCAGAGCGTTTCTGAAACTGCTCAAGTTCTCAGGATTTTAGGAATAGGAATTCTGTGCGCCAGCAAGTCTGAGGATGGCTACATATTCTAACCCTCTCTGACAAGAATCGCAGTGCATGTTATACCTTAAAAGCTCTGAGAAGTCCCCAGAAACGAGACTTTTCCAGTGCTCCCAAAGCTTGTCCTAAGCACATTTGGCCATGGAGCCCTGTCGGTGGGGTTCATTCTTGTCTCGCAGGATGTTCGTGGTCTGGGGAACATGGCCCCCCTTTCTGAGCCCAGCACTTGCGAGCCTGAGGCTTTGAACCAAGACCTGTGTGTAATCTCTGGCCCCAAGTCATCCTTCAGCACGGGGTACCTGTCCAGTGCCCAGACCTTACTGGTTCAGCCTCTGTCTCCCCAGGCCAGCGAGATAATCCTAGAGATCAAGAAGGCATTTGAGGAAAGCCTGAGCTCCCTGAAGTGGATGGATGAAGACACTCGGAAATCAGCCAAGGAAAAGGTGAGGCGCGCCAGGGGCTTGCCAGCGGAGGCCGAGGCTTCCCGCAGGGGGCAGCAGCCACAGACAGAGGAGGTGGATGAAGGAGCGACACTATCCAGATGCTGTCCTGCCTTCAGGGGGTGGACAGTCCAGCAGGGTGGAGGGACAGCCTTGAACTCATGACTGCATCGATGACTGTGACAAGAAACCATGTTGAGTGTGCAGTAAGAGACGTGCAGGGAGATGGGACAGGTCTAATGGAGAGGGAAGGATCTGGTGCGGTCTGGTGGGGTGGTGGCCAGGGAAGTGACATGTAAGCAAGACCCGAAGGATCAATAGAAGTTAGGCCAAAGAGGAATCTTTTCAGGACATGGGAAAGCCCTGACGTGGGAGGAGCCTGGCCCTGTGTCCGCCTGTCCCAGATCCCGAGCCTGACACCCATAGAACATGGATGGGCCCTCACAGTGTGTCTCTCCTCTCCAGGCGGACGCCATCTACAACATGATAGGCTATCCCAACTTTATCATGGACCCCAAGGAGCTCGACAAAGTGTTCAATGATGTAAGTGTCTCCCACCCTGCCCCCTTGCATTCCTGAATGCCCCCAGGGGTCCCGACTTGGGAAAAGGCAGAGGCAGGCTGGGTCAAGATGGGATGATGTGACATCAAGCCGGGTTGAGATGCTGCTGGGGTGTGGGGATGGATCAGGCCCACGCAAGCCGTTTCCTTCTCCTGGGTCCCCACCTCCCTGGGAGCCACCAGCACAGAACCAGAACAGTGCCCCATACCCCGCTGGAAGTGGTCTGCTTCGTTTAACGAGTGGGAAAAACAGGAGAGAAGCAGATTCTAGAAGGTGGCAGAGAACAATGGAGCCCCTCATACGGCTTCCTCCTTCCCTGCCCCCAGAGCTGCCTCCAGCTGGGGTCCTCCCCACCTTTTCAGAGAAACCTGGGCCTCTGATATAGCTTTTGGAATTCTAATGGGAAAGAAGAAGCATAAATTCTAAGTGCATGGTGAAGCTTAATTTGGGCAAGAGTAGTGGGTGGATCCATCCCTGGTTGGTAGAATGACCCCTTGAAATGGATCATGCTTCTGCCCTGAAAGATAACATTTTTATATCTTTTTGTGATTGAAATTCAGGTGTTTTTACAGTTATAATAACCTCTTGTCAAGGTTATATTTAAAACCTAAGAATATTAAAATTACTTCTGCGTCTGTGGGACTCATTCTGCAGACTTTGTCCTAGAGCATAATTTACGATGCTTCAGGGGCTCATAATAGACCAGGGGTTCCTGGCCACAGCCCAGGCAGAGCCGGCAGCAGAGTCCTGCCCCTAAGAGCCCAGTGTTTAGCCAGGGCCCTGTCGTAAAGCCAGAAAGCTCTGGAGGACCGCAGGGAGAACCTCACACCTGAAGATCTGGAATCCTGGCCTGAGTGGCGAGGAAGGTGTGCAGCCTGGCCTGCCCCCTGACATTTCAGAAGTAGATCCTAGCTTGGCTTTTGAGATCTGTGCTGTCCGGTATGATAGCTACTAGCCACAGGTGGCTAATTAGTTAAAATGTAACTAACTTAAATTGAAAAGTTGCACTAACCACATTTGAAATGCTCCACAGCCACCTGTGGCCAGTATCTAGCATTTTGGACCTCACAGGCCATACAGCACAGCCATCATTGCAGAAAGTTCTGTGAGACAGCACTGGAGATATTTCCTCCCGGAGGCTCAGGCACTGCTACAGGGACCTCCCTGCAGCCAGTGACACTGCTGGGCGTTGGATGGTCCTGGGGGAAGCTCTTAGGGTGTCCTTGATGGGGAGAGGGTGCCAGGCCCCAGCAGGGTGAGGGCTGAGGGAGGAGCCCTGGCCCTCCGATCCAGCCCTCAGTTTCCTCAGCCTTAGACACAGGGGCTTGCGTTTGAGGGTCTGAGGCGCCTCCCGGCCTGGCCGTGCTCTGATCCTGTGCCTTTGCCCTCTCTCATTCAGTACACAGCAGTTCCCAACCTCTACTTCGAGAATGCCATGCGGTTTTTCAACTTCTCTTGGAGGGTCACTGCTGACCAGCTCCGGAAGGCTCCCAACAGAGACCAGTGAGTGGGGAGGCGCCGTCCCCCAGCACGCAGGGGTGCTCTGGGCTGAGCCTATCTGGTGGCATGTGTACCTTGTGCCCAATGTCACTGTCATCAGGGCCCTCTGAGAACTGGGTGAAGTTGTCATTCCACCTTTCAGATGAAGAAACCAAGGACCGAGGAAGTGTTGCCCAGCTGGGAGCTGGGACTGGCCTAGTCTGCATGTCCCCAGCACCGGCCTGTTGGCAGAGTAGTCTGGCATCACAGATGTCCCAGCTCCACCACTTCAGCACTTCGAGCTGATGTGACAGACACGTGTGACAACCTCTGGGGAGTGTCTGGCCCAGAGGAGGCCCTCAGCTAGGGCTAGCTTCTAATTCCTCAGTAACAGGAGTGCTGGGTTCCCTGGGGTTGTTCCCCCAAAGAAATCTGGAAGAACTGAATAGGCTTGCAACAGCTATAGTGCCCAAACCTCACTCACTGCACATCAGAACCCTGGAGGGAATTTAAAAAACAAAAAGCTTCCTGGCATATACCCTAGACCTTCTTAAATCAAAATAATCTAGAGTGAGACCCTGTATCTGTTGTTTTCTTAACAGTCTTCTCAGAAAACTCAACCCAGTACTAGTTCTCAGAGTAAGCTCTTTCCGTTCCTAAAACATTTTGCAGAATAAATCTAAACGGTGAAAGCAACGTCTCTTTGCCTCTGGCGCCCTCTCGTGGACAACAGGGGTTTGACCATCTCTGTTCCCTCTACATTTCTTCAACTAGGATACCCCTAAACGCTCAAGAAGGAAGTCTTTACTCTCCAGAATGTGGCAGAGGTACTGCCCCAGGGTTCCCAGTTTATCTGAAGTCTTAATTCAGCTGAACACTTTTTTATTTAAAGTTTATCTCCTACCCATTCATGTATCCATGAGGATTTGAATATAAACGTGAAGTTTTCAATTTCTCAGTATCTTTCCCTGGCTTCAGGAACCCCTTAACCCATTTTTGTGGGGCTCACTGGAGGAAACAAGAATGCCTGTCTTGGCTTTTGGAGAAAAATATGTCCTTTCTGTCTCACTCTACTCACTGACCCTTCCCTCCACACCAGAAAAATCGAGGGTCCAAGTGCCTTGTTACTAACTACTTTCAGAGTCCCTTCCACACTCAAAAAATTATTGGACCCAAGGAGCTTTTTTGTTTATGGAGATTGTGTCAATTTTTATGCAGATTTTATGAAAAATAACTATACGCTTAATGAGGAGTATTTTTACTTCTTGCAAACTTCTTTACTGTCTGGCTTAATAGGAGGCAGCTAGATTCCCATATCTGCTTCTGCATTCAATCCGCTACAGTGTACTGTCTTAAGAGATACATATAAAGAAATGTAGCCTCACACAAACCTATATAGTTGCAAAGGACGGGGGGGGGGGGTGTATTTTAATAGTCTTTTCTGAGACTAGTACACATTCTTCATTGATTTACACTGAAAGTCAACAAGTGGTAATTTCCTAGGGGCTAAATGCACCATGAATCTGAAACTAATCATGACTTTTCACACTGGGTTACACTAAAATCTTTCAGTCCATCTTGCACTTTGCATGGATCTTTTACCCATGCACAATTTTGCAACAGCATGCATTGGTCATTTGGAAAACAGTGGTTCACTGAGTTTTACCTATCTTCTAAATAGTGATGCTTTCATGATACTATATATATTTGAAAGAAAAAAATCCACATTTGTTAATATTACCACTGAGCTTCTAAGAAGTCTTGAAGTATCAAGAAGCTGACAAGTTTGTAGTGGCTGATACAAGTTTTTCAGAATTTTAATTTTTGCTTGAAACTTCTCAATTTTTTTTGAAACCTTGAATTTTTATCATTGGTGATAAATGGTGTCAGTTATTTTCCTTGAGGTGATGAGCTCACTTTATGTGTTTTCAAGCAAACGTCTATCTACCACGCCCCAAGTCTGAAATGCCAGTATGTCAGCCCTTCTCTCATGTGCAAATGGTAGTCTGGGAACAAACCAAGAGTGCTTAGCTATACTTCCCATGTGGTCACAGAGAAGATTAAAGGTCTTGTACTCGAGGGTCCAGCTTTAGTGAAGTTAATAGTTATGCTACATCATCAGGGATGTTCTTACGTGAAAGTAACTTGTTTTTCCTGATGAAGAGCACAGTAACCAACAGTTGATGCCTTGACCCTCTAAAGCCAAAGCAGTTCTGCACACCGTTGCTTTTACACCATTGGTGTAAATGTCAATGCAATAGCAAAAGCATATAACATCTTCATATTGTTATGAAAATAGTTTTGACCCCACAGACCCCCTGAAAGGACACTGAGGAGCCCTCCACCACCCCACCACCCCCGGAATCCACAGACCACACTTTGAGAACTGCTGATACATACATTTTGAGTGGAGATAGTGATGACTTTCGATATATGATGCTCCATCACGCTCTTTGTAAGAGCCTCAGGATTCCATGCTGTGGGGTGACTCTGGATTGACCCAATCCCTTGCTTATAAACATTTAGGTATTTTCCAGTTTTCCCTTCTCAAAAACAGCTCCTCTGTGCGTGTCCTTGCACTTGTGTGCACTTGGGCCTGGGGTCCAGGGGAGTGCCCATTTTTAAGGCTTTTGATACCCTCCCCCGAGCTGTGTCTGTCTTTTCACGTGCGTGTGCTGCTTTCAGGTGGAGCATGACCCCGCCGATGGTGAACGCTTACTACTCTCCCACCAAGAACGAGATTGTGTTCCCAGCCGGAATCCTGCAGGCCCCATTCTACACCCGCTCTTCACCCAAGTACGTCGCTCCGGGTGCTCCGGCCCCACCGCCGTTCCCCACCCTGTGGCAGACCCCCAGCTCGGCCCCGTGGCCTGCAGCTGGCAGCGTGACTGAGCCAGTCCCACTGAGCGCTCTCCGCCCCACTGGCCCGAGGCAGTTTGGGACTTGCAGAGAAGCTGCAGAGGGAAGAATGTCCTCATGCCCTGGGTCTGGAAGCCCCCGCATAGTGGGGACGTGTGTCGTGGAGTCCGGAGCCCGATACAGGGGACTGTCCCTCTAACAGTGTTTCAGAACAGCCCAGCTGGGGTGTTGAGAAGGGTGAGGGCACCGTCTAAGAAAGAAAATCCACACAGACCTGGCTTGGCTGACTGTGACCCTTGGGCAAAGGCATTGCACCATTCCAAGCCTCGATTTGCTCTTTTATAGAGTTGGTTCCTCATGACTAACTCTTTTGAGATAACCAAAGAGGACAGTGCAGTGCTGAGGAGCATCTAGCACTATGCCTGGTGTCCATGCACACAGGCTGACCACGGTCGGCTCACCCAGCCTCTGACCAGCTCCAGGCTCAAGCTGCGGTCATGACCCCACACAGCCCTGTGGGCTCCGCTGTGTCTCCAGGCCTGGGAAGCAACGGTCCCTCCCTTCATGGTATCACTCTTACCTTCGTGTCCTCCCTTCCAGGGCCTTAAATTTCGGTGGCATTGGCGTCGTCGTGGGCCATGAGCTGACTCATGCTTTTGATGATCAAGGTATGGATGGGTTCCTTGGTGTCCCTGTGAAGTGGGTCTCAGCAGCTTCCTGGCCCCACTGCTGCTACTTCTGCTCCCTTCACTTCTACGGGCTTTAGCCTTGAGATTAGAAAGGAACTGGGTTCAAATCCTGCCACAACCACCAATTGTCTGAACCTCAGCAGGGCCCATCATTTCTCCAAGCCTCTGTCTCCTCGGTACAATAGGCGTGATGATCCCAGCCTTGTGTGGTGGTTATGCGGCCTGTCAGACTCACAGTGGAGCACCCTGCTCCTGGAAGGTGTGCAGTCCTCGGGGGTGGGTCGTAGTAGCGGGACATATTTCACTCCACCAGACTTCTCTGGTCTGACCACAATCAGAGGTATTGAGAGGTCAGTCCCCTACTCACCAGCTAACATCCAGAACCCTCCTCATTGCCTCCTGCCTTGGGGATCCCAAGGCCAAGAAGGAGGTGGGACATCGGAGGCTGTGACCCTAGTGTCAGCAGCTCCATTGACCCCTGTGCTCAGGGTCAGAGGCCTTTCGCAGCCTTGACAATGAGTCCAATTCCACTAAACCTTTGAACATGCTGGTCCTTTGGTTCACGTTCCTCTATCCCCCTGACTTTGGCCGGTCAGCCTCCCATGCTCCCACCCAGACTGGCTAATTCGTCCGGTTCCTTTAGTGCTCAAACCAGCATTGTCTCCCCAGTGCTGGCCCATCGGTCGGTGGGTTCAGGTGGATGAATCCATTTCTCACGAGGAAGAGTAGCGTCGTAAACAGCAACAGGTCCTGGCTCTGCCGCTTCGCCTTGACCTGACGTTTCCGTCTGACCTGCAGGAAGGGAGTACGACAAGGATGGGAACCTCCGGCCCTGGTGGAAGAACTCATCGGTGGAGGCTTTCAAGCAGCAGACCGAGTGCATGGTGGAGCAGTACGGCAACTACAGCGTCAACGGGGAACCGGTGAACGGCCGCCACACCCTTGGGGAGAACATCGCCGACAATGGGGGTCTCAAGGCGGCCTATCGGGTAAGAAGCCTGCTGTCTACACACACCCAGGCCCCGGTCTGGTTACAGACAAGCTGGGACAAAGCTGCAGCTGCTCCTGCTCCAGGAGTTTGAGTCTCCTCGTCTGTGAAGGGCTGATGGGGAAGGTGTGTGCAAGCACCTGGCCCAGCCTGGCGCATGGGAGGCTCTCTGCTCTGGAGTCCGGCCTCCCTGGGAGACACAGGAGACCTGCCTGTTCTTTCCTTTGCAGTGGAAGCCACCACTAGTTCAGGCAGCAGTGGGCCCGGGACCAGAGGGCAGGGACACTGGGCCTGGAGCCAGTTCCGGGTAGAGTCCTGGTTCTCCTTGAGCCTCAGCATGCTTGGCTATGAGTCCCTAATCCTGGCATCCCTGGGGTGATGGAAAGATGACATGTGACAATTGGGGTACGGGACCTGGTCGAGTGGCACTCAGAAATGGTAGCTGCATGGGGTGGGAGTGACAGCGGAGGCCACAGGAGAAAAGGAGGTGTCTGTTGGAGAACTACGCAGATCTTCCTCCTCCCCGTGGCAGTAAGAGCAGAAATACTCAGAGGGGCCATTTATTGAGGTCTTCTCATGTGCTCCATACCCCCAACAACTTTACAGTTAGGTATTGCAACCTCCATTCTGGGGATGAGGAAGCTGAGCCCAGAAACATTCGGTAACTTGTCTGAAGTCCATTAGTCAATGAACATGTATTGCAAACCTCCTACCCACCATGCACTGCATTAGGTACTGGAGTTTCTGTGGCAAGACAGACAGACAGCGGTCCTGCTCTCATTAAGTCACGAAGTTAGTGGGGCAGGGAGGGGGCAGAAAGGCCATAAGTTAATTTCAGGTATTGATAAGGTGACTGATATAAAATAGGGCAACACAGTCAAGAAAAACAGGCAGGGCCAGGGGGGCAGGGCTGGCCTTCTGGAGGGGATGACATTTGAATTGAGACCTAAATGGTGAGGAGAGGCAGGGATACAAGTGCAGAGGCCACGAGATAGACACAAACCTGGCACATTCAGGACAGGAAGAAGGACAGGGCAGAGTGGAGGCAGTGCAGGGCCGAGCATTGGAGCAGTTTCTGGGACCCAGAGCATGATGCTTGGGTTTTATTCTGGTTACGGTGGGAGTGGCTACTGGGTTTTTAAATAGAGTAATGACATGGTTCACTGTATCCTTTAAGACAGGTCAGCAAACCGACAGCTTGCTGCCCAAAGCCAGCCCTCAGCCAGTTTCTAAAAATATAAATAAAAACTGGGGGGCTTCAGCCAGGCCCATCTGCTTCCGTGTTGTCTGTGGCTGCTTTCACACTACAACGGCAGAATTGAGTCGTGGCAACAGAGACTCATTTTGGCCTCCAAACCTGAAAATATTTACTCTCTGGACCTTCCCAGAAAATATCTGCCAACCCTTGCTTTATAAAGATGACTTAATTACTATGTCAGGACAGCATTGGAATGGGACCAGTTTGAGTCAAGAAGCCTCGTTGGAAAGTTATGGTGAGGTTGTCAAGGTAACAGATAGGCTGGAGCAGTGGGAAGTGTGAAAAGTGGTCAGAGTTGGGGTGTTCACTTGGATGAAAAGAATCAAAGAGTTCTGGGTTTTGGGCCTGCATGCCTAGGTGGTTGGCGGTGCTGTGTATAGTGATGGGGAAAGATGTGTGTGTATGTTACCTATCCTTCTATCGGCCGTAGTAAGTTGGAGATCCATCTTGGAGGTCCAGCAGGGGCAGTTGGATATACAAATCTGGGAAGAACCTGGAGCTGGAGGTGGGCATTTGCCCACCATTGGCATGTACATGGTATCTAACGCCATAGGAGTGAATGCACTCGCCTTCAGAATCACTGCAGGTAAAGAAGGAGGCTCCTCTGGGCTGCGCTGAGCCATCAGAGCTCATGTCCAGACCCCCCAGAAACCAGTTCTACCGACAGGCTAGAACTTCCCAGGATCTCCCACACTCGCCCCTCCACTGCCACCCTGTGTGCACCTGGGTCGTGGCAGCCCTGAGCTCTGTCTTCTCTCCTCCCAGGCCTACCAGAACTGGGTGCACAAGAATGGAGCTGAGCAGACGTTGCCCACCCTGGGACTTACCAATAACCAGCTCTTCTTCCTGGGGTTTGCGCAGGTGAGTTCATTAGGAAACAAACTCGTGCCTGTCCTGCCACCTTGAGGTTTCAGGAGTGCTGAGAGTCTGAAGGCCATTGGAGGGCCTCCTAGCTCACTGGGACGTCCAGCAACAGCTAGCCTGCAAGAAAGGGAAGCCAAGAATGCCATTAAAAAGGGTGCCTGCGTCAGGTAGATGAGAGGACAAGGTGGTTTCTTACACTCAAGATGTCCCAGCTTGTCCCTCGAATTGGCACTCAACGTAGAGCCTTCTGCTGGCACCCGGAGCTACCAGGCCGTTAGGCAGTTAGCTTTGCCCAGAAAGTGAGTGATCTGGACTCAGTCTGAGCTTTTCAACCTGATTTTGGGGCCAAATCCTTTGTTCAGATGAAATCTAACACAGATGCCCAGGACAGACAGAGACATGCTCTGGCTACAAGGACACAGTTGGAGACCACTGCAGTAGAGGATGCTGTGATGGGGACACACAAGCCCACTGTCTCTTTCTTACCCATTTGGCAGGCCCTTCTGACTCCCAGGGGTCTCAGAACCAGGGTGGGGGGCTCATTCCTCTGCTGTGTGGCCACCTCAGGGCCCCACAGTGACCCTGGCCTCTCCCTTGTTTACCTCACTAAGGTCTGGTGCTCCGTCCGCACGCCTGAGAGCACCCATGAAGGTCTCATCACCGATCCCCACAGCCCCTCCCGCTTCCGGGTCATCGGCTCCGTCTCCAACTCAAAGGAGTTCTCAGAACACTTCCACTGCCCGCCTGGCTCCCCCATGAACCCGCATCACAAGTGTGAAGTCTGGTGAGGGGCAGAGCACCAAGAGCTAAGACTGAGGAC
>PVKE010000551.1:74879-136605 GCA_004027555.1 Craseonycteris thonglongyai | reverse complement strand
AAATTGTTGCATTTTCAAAACCAAGATCTCCACTTTCAAAACAATGTCTCCAAGGCCTGATCTGCTTTAGATGACTGAGGTAACTTAATGTCAAAACAAGCAGTGTACATGAGACAACGGTAGCACCAGTACCTCACCTCTTTAGATTTGTCCTCCCAAGAAGCCTGTTTGCAGAATGCAACTCACCCCGTCCCATCATGTCAGGGACTGAATCAAACCCTGTGGGGCCTGACAGGTTATGTGCGTCCTCTGAGGCAACATACTTATTAAATGCCTGCTGGGTTAGCACTGCACCTATGATCTCAAGTTAGTCTCACAACCTGGCGAAACAGACAGGAGAAAGGGGTAAAATTTCCGAGGGTAGTCTTTACATGAAGGAGACGAGTCAAAATAGCTCACATAACAATTTATTAACAGAAAATGAGGAGTCCGGTTCAAAGACGGCGACCACGGCGACCCCCCTTCCTGCGGGTGCTGTCAGAGGGAATGGGGGTGACATCCTCTGTGGGAAAGAAGAGAAAAAACATCATTGCCTGAAGCTAGACAGGAGGAAGTCCAGGCTTCCCTAAGCCAGTGGTTTGGTGGATGAGAAGGGGTTCCTGCCGCTCCCCAAGTGAGTCCTCAGTGTGTAATAGATGGATGAGGAGCTGCCTCGTCTGCTGCTTCCTCACAAAATAAAAATTTTTAGACTGTTTTTGACAGAGACAGAGAGAAGGGGGAGGGCCCAGAGTAGTTTCCATAGTTGTACGTCATCAGTACGTGGTTCTGTTCCACATAGGTGGGTGGGGGCTGTGCAGGGTGGGAACTGGGCTGGGGGCCCTCCCACATGGGAGGTACGCCCCCCTTGAGCCAGAGGCCAAAGGAGGGCTGTGAGAACCGATCGGGCACCTCCTGCATGGGAAGCCTGCCCCAGCAAGAACCAAACTGGGGGCCTCCTGCATGGGAAGCACACTCCAGTTCAGCATGTGTCCACACCGGTCAGGGCCAGGATTTGATCCTCGGTCCCCAGGGCTACAAAGCAAGCACTTAACCGCTGAGCCATCCCGGCTTCCCTTTCCTCAAAATTTCTGATGTGGTTTGATCCCACTTTCCAGAAGCGAAAACTGAGGCTCAGAGAGGGCAAGCAAGTTGCATAGGACCTGAGAGGCAGACAAGTCCAGGTTTGATACGTAGCCCAGACTCTAGTAGAAAAAAACACCCTGAACAGTGTAACTGAAAATCCTCTACCTCCTCTTTAATAGGTAAAAGGAGATTGAAAAAGTCTTTAAAGTGGAGGATCAGAGCATTAGACTAACGGGTCAGTGCATGTTGCCACCAAGCACACAAAACAGTATATAAGGGCTAATATCCGTGGCCACACAAATGTAGGGAACTTGCTGTGATTCTCAACCATGGGAGTTGCTGCCCCCCGCTGCCCCTATTTATTTTTGTCACAGCAGGCATACCTCAAAGATATTGTGGGTTCAATTCTAGACCACTGCAATAAAGTGAGTCACAAATATTTTTTGTTTTCTAGTGCTTACATGTTATGTTTACACTGTAGTCTATTAAGTGTACAACAGCATTGTCTAAAAAAAATGTACATATACCTCAATTAAAAAATACACTATTGGTTGGGGAAGCTGGGATGGCTCAGTGGGTTAAGTGCTCACTTTGCAGCACCAGGGACCAAGGATCAAATCCCGGTCCCAGACAGTGCGGACCCATATGCTGAACTGGGGAGTTTCCCCAGTTCAGTTCTCTCCTTGTCTCTGTATCTCTCTCTCTCTCAAAAACAATAAAAAAAAAAACACCACACACACAAAAAACACTATTGGGAATGCTGGGATGACTCAGAGGGGTAATTGCTCGCTTTGAAGCCCTGGGGACCTAGGATCGAATCCTGGCCCCAGCCTATGAGGACCCACATGCTGAACTGGGGTGTGCCCCCAGTTCGGTTCTTGCCAGGGCCTATGTGGGAGGCTCCCGGCCCAGTTCCTGCCCTGCGCAGCCTTGTGCCCACCTGTGGAGTAAAACTATATGGAAAACTAATGTCAACTATGGAGATTGCTCTGGGCCCTCCCACTTTTCTCTGTCACTCTCTGTCTGTCAAAAATCATTAAGATAAATCTTTAAAAATATATATACTAATGGGGAAGCCAGGATGGCTCAGTGGGTTAAGCGTTCACTTTGCAGTGCCGGGGACCGAGGATCGAATCCTGGCCCTGGCCCGTGTGGACCCCACGTGCTGAACTGGGGAGTTCCCCCAGTTCAGTTCTCTCTCTGTCTCTGTCTCTCTCTGTCAAAAAACAGTAAAACAAACAAACAAACAAAAAGCACAAAAAACCACTATTGCTAAAAAATGCTAACCATCAATGGAAAATGTAGGAAATATGGCACCAGTAGACTTGCTCAACGTATGGTTGCCACAAATCTTCAATTTGTAAAAATACAACATCTGTAAAGTACAATAAAACAAGGTTTCCCTGTAGCCAAGGATCAGAAATGAAATGGGGGGAAGCCGGGATGGCTCAGTGGGTTAGGCGCTCACTTTGCAGCGCCGGGGACCAGGGATCGAATCCCAGTCCCAGCCCGTGTGGAACCATATGCTGAACTGGGAGCTCCCCCAGTTCAGTTCTCTCTGTATCTCTCTCTCTCTCTCTCTCTCTCTGTCAAAAATAAAAATAAATAAACAAACAACAACAAAAAAAGAGGTGAAATGGAGCTGACCCAATGCGGAAGGAAAGGATACTCACATCAAAGTGATGGGGGTATTGAGAGGTTTTGTCACATGGTGCCTCCTGCAGCCTGCATTAACAAACCTAACTGCCAGTTACCAGACCAGGCCCTATACCCCCCGCCTGGGCCCACTGCATGCTTTCTGGGGTCAAAGCTTCAAAACAAATCCAAGCACTAGAGGAAGGCACTTACCAATCCGTCCGATCTTCATTCCCGAGCGGGCAAGGGCTCTGAGAGCTGACTGGGCCCCTGGTCCAGGGGTCTTGGTCCTAGGGAACAAAGGTCTCTAGTCATTACAAATTCTAAAATCCCACAACCCTCTAGGTTCAGGGATTTGCACTTTCTGTGAAGGACCAGATACTAAATGCCACTTATAGTCTAGTTATGCTCTTATCACATACTTTTAAAAATGTAAAAATTATCCTCAGTCCACAGACTATACAAAAACAAGTGACAGGCCAGATTTGGGCCCTGGGTCATAGTTCACACTCTGCTCTGCCTGCAGCCTATTTAAGGCACTGCCCTTCCAGCCACATGCTGTGATTCTGAGTCTTCCTTGGTGATCTGTCCATTTACAACTGTTTCACCCACCCAAGACACTACCATCTCTCCACTGGACCAGCTTAACTTCCTATCTGGTGTGTTCCTCACACAGCAATCACCATTTCAAAGTACCCCAATCCCACCCGCTCATTACTATTAAAAAGTATTTATGACCCACCCTCCAAACCCAAATCCTTACCAGGTCCTTCATGTCCAACAGGACCTTGTTCTCACCTATCTTTGATTCACACCTCATTCCACTCTTTCCTTCAGATGTGCCAGGCTCATTCCCTTAGGGCCTTTTCCTTAGTTTCTGGCTGGATCACTCTCCCAATCCTTCCACAATGGACTGATTCCCGGCAGATTTAGGTCTTAAGTTTTTAATTTACACCTTATCACCAATACATCCCTAACACCATTTTTTTTTTTTGCTTCCTAGCACTTGCTACAAACAGAAAAACCACATGCTTCTGTTTGAAGTCTGACCCTCTTAACAGCGTCGGTGCCACACAAGAGAGTAGAGTCTATCTACACTTTCCTCCTTCACCCTCAAATACGTAGAACACGTGACCTGCCATGCAGCGAATGCTTAATAAACACAGTAAGCTGCTGGGCATGAGGGGGCAGTGTGCAGGAACCAATTATTAATTGTGTTTATAGTTGCCAAAGAAAAACCAAGCTACAAATCCAGATGCTCTATCACACAAGCCCAGTGATCTTACCACCCAGCAGCAGCCTCACCTACCTATTTCCTCCTGTGGCACGGAGTTTGATGTGGAGGGCAGTGATGCCAAGCTCTTTGCACCTCTGGGCCACATCCTGGGCAGCCAACATGGCAGCATATGGAGAGGACTCATCTCGGTCAGCCTTTACCTTCATCCCACCAGTTACACGGCAGATGGTTTCTCTAAGGACAAAAGCACAGTCATCTCTTTTCCATTAAGGACTCAAGAGTGCACATGTCTTAATAAAGAGCCATAGCTCAGGTATGGCAGAGGATGGTCAACTTGAGCATGCATCCTGGGCTTTGATAAGACTGCGATGGGCTCTGCCTTCATGGGGTTCAGTCTAGTGGGGTTCAAAGACCCAAGACAGCTAAATTCTGTATTAACACTTTATAGTTACTAACTTTTGCATTTAATCCTCCTAATTACTCTATGAGGTAGGCAATATTATCCTCATTTTACATATTCAGAAACCAAAACAGAATTTGAGTGATGTTACACAAATTACAAAGCTTGCTAATAGTCAGGAACTATACTGAGGGCTCACTTCCAGTCCACCTCTGCCTCTACAAAATACCAAGCGGCTGAAAACTCAATAATCACCAAACTGAAAGGCCAGAAGGGCCCCGACGGTCTCCTCTTTTAACTCCAGTGCCTAGGAAACTAGTTATCCGTGGACTGAACAGCAAAGCACATTTCATCTGAACATTCTTTTTAATTCTTTAAGAAAACCCCTTAAACTGCCACCCCGTTCCAGGGTGATTTCCTCCTCCAGTCCCTTGCTTAACTGGGTCCTGTACCTCTCCACCAGATACTCACTTGCCAGAAAGATCAGTGACATGGACAAAAGTGTCATTGAAGGATGCAAAGATGTGGCAGACACCAAATACATTTTCTCCTTCAGCCACCTGAGGTCCAAGGCTGATGACCTGTTCTTCCTTCTTTTCCTTCCCCTTGCGAGGTGCCATTTCTGAAAGGAAATAAAGTCCCAAGTTAACAGACATGGGGTTTCCAGAACCCCCTTTCCCTGGCTATTAAAGAATACCCCAAGTTTTGCTCCTCTGTGAGCACTTGCTCCCAAGGATTAGCAGACATTTGGTCCTGTTAAAAATATCCATGCTTAGGAAAAAAGAACTTTTTATGTATGTCCATGCTTTGAAAAACATCTCTGGGCTCATATAGTCTGTAATGTTCATTCACACTTTTGGTTTACAAGATTAATACATAAATAACACCATCACGTTCTACTAGTCCAATAATTGTACCTGACTGTATTGCCACTAACCCCTCTCACCTAGGTAGCCTAGATGGTAACGAATGGCACATGATCATGGACCTTTTGGCATGGACCCAATGTCCTGCAAGATCTGGAGAAGCGCGCAGGCCTTCAGCAGCCGAGAACACTCCGCAATCAGGACTCCTAGGTGTGTCTTATTGGAAACTACCCATCGCAGTGCCCCTCCTGACAGGACCCATCAAGACTTTAATGCAAGTGCTCAGCAAACACTGACGTGCACTCCCTACTCCCCGGTTTCTGGCTTTGAGAGGGCTGTGTCCTGGGTTCACCCAGATTTAGTAAACATCCAACACGGGGCTCTTTTTCCCACATTCCGTTCTTGGGTCCTCTCTACAACCCCATGGGACCGGGGCGACAGTTATTCCTTATCTTCCAGACGAGGAAACAAGAGGTTAGGCTACTGGCCTGCGACGGAGGCGCTGGGCCTGCAGACCGCCCAGGAAGCAGCTGGCGTTGTACAAGTGGGAGCCCCAATCACACTAGGATCCCCGGTCCTTCCCAACCACGTAGCGGTGGTCGTAGAGCGAGGCCAAGGCCTTCAAAGGTAGACCCTCACTCACCCCCCCCCCCCCACCGCCCGCCACTCTACAGGCTCCTCCCTGAAACAAGGCGGCCGCCTCCCAAGGGGAGAAAGCCTGCGTATGGGGTCGGCCGGCCGCGCTCTTCTCGCTCAACACTTGGTTTGGCTCCCACGAAGGAACCCCAGCCCCGCGCCCCCGGCGCCCCTGGGCTCCCTTGCCGCAGGATGCCACCCGATTGTCCGCGCCTAGGATTCCTACCTGCGCGTCTCGTCCAAACTCCGCCACCGGAAAGAGACACTAGGAGAGGGCGGGGCGACGGGCCACGTTTGTTACCCCGGAAGTGTACGTCTGAGGTCAAGGGGCGGGGCCTCCGGACGATGGCTCTTTAGCGTTTATAAGGCGATTAAGCCTCGCCTTCGAAAAGACAGTTTTTCTAAGGGAGTGCCAAAGGTGGCAAGGGGCTAGGTGTCGCAGCGAGCGGGTCGGCCTCTGAGACTGCACCAAGCGGCTATATATACTGGGGGGAAGGCCAGCCTGTGTTCCAAGATGGCGGCCTCCGCTGCTGCCACTTCCGCCAGTGTGACCCCGGGCCAGGTCAGCCTGGAGGCCACAGCGCATCTCTTGGCGCGGAGGGGAACAACAATAGCAATGAAAGAGCTTGGCCTACCATGTATTAACTAGGCAAAATAAGAATAAATTATTTAATACTTGTTATTATATACCAAATTGGGCTAAGTGATTTATATGCATTGTTTCATTTAATCCTTACAGCATGATGATCAAGTAGATACTGTTTTGATTTCCCTTTTACAGATAAGGAATTTTAACTGAGATCATCCATTTGTTGTCAATTTGCAGTTCTGACTTCAAATCCTATAGGTTTAAAAATTACTTACATATATCGTTCCAATAACAATATTGAAGAACCTTGAAATATTGGGAGAATGTTTAGATAATGATATGGGGAAGGGCCAAGAAGTAGGTTATATAGATGTGTGTGTGTGCATGTGTATATGTATTTATGTACAGGTGTATATATACACCTACACATATACAGTATATAAAACCCATGTAATGGACTATATACATTGCATATATGTGTAATTTTTTGAACAAAATAAGCGATTATGCAGAATAACGTATAGTCCTTTGGCACTGAAATTGATACCACTAAAGAACTTCAGCTCAATTTAAGGGAGAACTTTTTTAAAACGTAGGGGAAGCCAGGATGGCTCAGCAGGTTAAGCACTCACTTTGCAGACCCGGGGACCAAGATCGAATCCCAACCCCAGAGCATTCGGACCCATATGCTGAACTGGGGCATGCTTCCCAAGCAGGAGGCCCTCAGCCCAGTTCCTGCCCTGCGCGGCCCCCACCCACCTGTGTGGAACAAAACCTGTTGAAAACTGATGACGTACAACTATGGGGACTGCTCTGGGCCCTCCCACCTCTCTCTGTCTCTCTGTCAAAAACAATAAAATAAACCTTAAAAAAAAATGAAGCGGGGAAGCCAGGATGGTTCAGTGGGGTTAAGTGCTCACTTTGCAGCGCCGGGGACCGGGAATCGAATCCCGGCCCCAGCCCGTGAGGACCCATGTGCTGAACTGGGAGCTCCCCCAGTTCAGTTCTCTCTCTGTCTCTGTCTCTGTCTCTGTCTCTGTCTCTCTCTCTCTCTCTCTCTGTCAAAAACAATTAAAAAAAAAATGTAGTGCCTCCTTCCCCGTTTGCAAAAGTGATTAATTACAGAAAAACCCATAAAATAGAAACATGCAGAATGGAGAACAAGAAAAGAAAAAAAGCAATGACATTCTTATCCACAACTATTAACATCTTGGTAGTGTATGTCTTTCTCAAACATCATCTATGTATATGCATACAAAAGAGGCACTTCTTTTTTAAAGAAAATAAAATAATATTTTTTCTTGATGATTAAAAAAAACATGCTCATTATAAACAATTCACATAATACAAAAATGTAGAAAAAAAGTAAAAATAATCTCTAAATTTTTTCTTCTGGAGATACTACCATTATCAAATTGGAACATCATTCCATAAATAACTTTCTGTACTTATATGTATAGCTGTATCTTTAGTACATAATATACAATCTTATGTATATGAAATTGTATTCTATATTCCACTTGGTAACTTTGTTTTTCCCATAGCAACTAGTAAAACCCACAACTTTTTTTTTAAGGTTTATTTTATTATTTGAGAAAGAAAGAAGAGAGAGAGAAAGGGGAAGGCCCAGAGAAGTCTTCATCGTTGTACATCATTAGTTTCCACATAGTTTCATTCTACACAGGTGGATGTAGGGTCGTGGTGGGGCAGGAACGAAATTGGAGGTCTTCCACATGGGAGGTACAACCTAGTTCTGCATATTGGTTTGCACAGGCCAGGGCTGGGATTCAATCCCTGGACCTCACAGTTGCAAGGTAAGGGCTCAACCTGCTGAGCTATCCCAGCATCCCAAATCTATAATATTTTTTTACAAATATTTTAAATTTTATTTATTATTTTGAATATTAAATGCATGCACAAAAATAAAAAAATTAATTACCGAAAAGTACAAACAAAATATATTCCCTCTCATCTCTGTCCCTAGCAACTCAATCCTCTTCCTTACAAGCAACCAGAATATCTGTAATACATCATTTTTCACTTCTTTGTATAGCTATACTATTATTTATTTAACCAGTTCTATATTGTTGGACATTTTTGGTTATTTCCAGAATTTACAAATAAACAAAACTCTCAAGAATGTACTTGTGCTATTCTTTCCTCAGAATAAATTGCCTGAAGTCAAAAGGAATAGGTATTTTAGATATTGCTATGTGAGGGCTGTCCAGAAAGTATCCAGCCATGTAACCATTCTTGTCATATTGACGGTGACTGGATTTTTTCCAGACAGCCCTCATATGTTGCTAAACTGCCCTCCAGAGAGTTCATAACAATTTTACTTCTGCCAAGCTGAGAAACTAAATATAACAGACTCTCCACTAACGGGAACGCAAGCAACCAGCCCAAATCTCAAGCAACTAGCAAGGTTTGGGGGGGTGGGGTGTGTGGATGGGTGAATCTGGAACTGAGGAGCGGGTCCAGGTTTGTGGTGTAAATTTGGGAGTCTTCAGCCTGTATCTAGACAGTATTTAAAACAACGAGACTGTCTGCGTGGTCACAAATCCAAGGGAGGAACTGAGGAGGGGCTGCCTAGGGCCCCATAGGAACAAGAATGCTGGAGACAAGGGAGGCCCTGAGTGCCAGGTAGGCAGATAAGGCAGCATAAGATTAGTGACTGAACACTGTAGTTGCTCCATGAATAATAGTAGTAACAATCGTCCTTCTATTAATTGAACACAAAAGACATGCCAGACTCTGTACTAAGTGAGTTGCATGTATCATTTCATTGAATGCTCTCAATAACCCCATGATGGAGAAATTTTTTATTCCCTTCATTTTACAGTGGAGGAAACAAGTAAGCGGTCAGCAGCTGGATGGTGGTGCCAGGAACTTAGCCCAGGCAATCTAACTCTAGTCCAAATATGTTTATCCTTGGATCCAGGCATTGTCCAAATATCTGTTGAGGGCATGAATGAAGAGCTGGGACTTATCCTTCCCTGGGTCCTCCAGCCCAGCCTGGAAGGCCCCATACTTCCCATTCTTAGCAACAGTTCACGCTTTAATTTGCACATAGGATCCATCCTCTCCTCCCCTTGGAGGGAATTTTTGCAACAGGTAGCCAAGGGGAGGTGGGGAGAAGTAGCTGTGGTCCAGAGAGGGTAAGTCAGTTCACTCTAGACACACATCCAGGAGTCAGGCCAACTGTAGACCAGTGGGTGCTGGGCGTGGAGGTGGGGCCCAGCCTGAGGCAGCACCTTGCGTTCGTCCTGGAAATCTCCAGGTTTCGTCCTGCATAGGCTGTGACCCTCTTGCCTCAGATGCTCATGGGCCTCATGCAGCCTGAGTACCAGGGCCCTAGATGCTCTCAGCATTTAGCATGCAGAAGGGAGCATTACAGGGCCTGTCAAGGTCTTTGTCTAAAGAGAATACATGGACATATGGAGCAGGCTTAGCAAGGCAGAGGAGGAGGGTGCTGTGGGGCAATGGAGGGCAGTTCTAACCTGAGCAGGTGAATTTGAGCAAGAGCCGTTTAAGTAGAGGCCCAGGGTGGGAGTAGCAGTCAGCCAGGCCAGGGAGAAGAAGGTAGGGGAGAGTTCCCAGGTTGAAAAATTGCCTATGTAAAGATCTTAGTGAAAGGAAAACTTGATCAATCAGGATCATTCGTGAAGTTCTGTGTGGCTGGAGGGGAGGGAATGGTGGGTGGTAAGCTCAAAGATTGGGGGGATGGGCCGGTGGGGGTTCAGGGTGAGGATTTTATTTGATGTTAGTGGGCATGAAACTAAGCACCCCGACAGGCAGACCCTCTGTTTGCTCCTAGACCCAGCTCTGCTCAATGAAGACCATCAGAGTGGGGTCCCTAAGGGCAGTGGCCCCCAAACTTCTTGGCATCAGGAACTGGCTACGTGGAAGACAATATTTTCACGGGGTGGGAGGTTATGTGAAAGCACAGTTCACAATATGATAGGGTTCACACTCCCTGTGAGAGTCTAATACCCCCACTGATCTGACAGGAGGCAGAGCTCAGGTGGTAATGGGAGCAATGGGGAGTCTAAATACAGATAAGCTTCGTTTGCTCGCTTGCCCCTGCTCACCTCCTGCTGTGTGGCACAGTTCCTATCAGGCTAGAGACCTGTACCAGTCTGTGGTCTGGGGGTTGGGGACCCCGCCTTAATGGAAGAGAGGGGCTGAGAATGCCTGCCATCCCCGGGTGTCCACTAGATGGCGCATGATCTCCACACTGCTGAGGAAGGACTGGCCTTGGCTGAGGCTGGTGTGTTGGGGGGCGGGGTGGGGGGTGGTGAGGTGAGTTGTTAGGGAGCGATGTTGTAGTTTCCGAGCCCAGAAGTTGATTGGGGAGTATGAACCTATAAATCTGAACTCCAGTCAACACATCTGCCCGGGACATGGTTCTGATGTGGCCTTGGTGTGCATACTCCCTTTGTGCCTCATCACAGCTCCAGGAACTCAGATTATTACTTTCATTTTCCAGGCAGGAAGCTGAGCAGGAGAGGGTCAGGGATGTGTCTAAGGTCACTTGCTGGCTGAGAGTGGAGTAAAGGGACACAGACGGCTACCAGGCCCCTGTGCCCTTTGCTACTCTGCAGGACCAGGTTGGACCTGCTCTGAGTCACCTGGAGGGAAGGATAGGACCTAATGGGTTGGTGGCATCAGGATATGGATCCTGGGTCACTTATGTATTTAGCACATTTGTTGAGCACCTACTACGTGCCAGGCACTGTGCCAGGCATTGGTGAGTGATAAAACAATGGCTAGCGTGGACATAAAGACACAATGTAATGGAGACAGGTGCATGTTATACAGTAAACCAGCTAACCACTTCATCATACCGATTCTGAGAACTGAGGAGGTTACAGGGGTGGGCTCATTCCCTTAGAAGGGGCAGGAACCAGACGCTGAGGAAGAGAGCAGAAGGGTGAGAAAAGGCAACCATGAGGAGGACTGGAGAAACAGCCAGGCTTCGGGCAGAGGGAGCAGCGAGTGGCAAAGCTGCCAAGGACAAGAGCTGAGCGACTGCACGGAGTTGGGGGCGGGTGGGGAGCAGGGAAAGACATGAGATCATCTGGGAGGCCAGGGTTCTGGTGGGGCCTGGTGAGCAGCCTGGGCGGACAGTGAAGAGCTTCGAGCAGGGTGGGGCATGTTTTGACTTGTGTGTTTCAAAGTCCACTCTGACTCGGTTTGCAGAGTCGGGTGAAAAGGGTCATGCAGGTGAGAGACGCTGGTGGCTCAGAGCATGAAGACAGCTAAGAGGATGGAGCACAACATCCAGATTTGAGACACTTTGGAAGTAGAATCTGTAGGGTTTCCAGATGGATTGGATACAAGGTGAGGATGAGTGCAGATCCTAGGATTGAGCAATGGGTAGACGATGAGGCCAGTTACCAAGGTGAGAGAGCCGAGAACCAAGGTGAAGTCTGGGCTTTGGTGGACGGTGGCAATCCCGCTCAGGCCCTGTTATTTCTGGAGCCACCTATGTGACACAGGGCAGGCAGTTGGGGTTCATTGGAAAGGTGGGGGCTGCTCATGTGACCTCAGGAGCCTCCAGCTTATACTGAATGTCAAGGGATGGGATGAGATCACACAGCCCACGGTCCAGGCGGCTCAACCATGGGAGGTGTGAAGGGCCCCATCGCTGCACATGGGTGGGGCAGGCTGTCTGATCTCAGTCATGCCTGCTAGACAGGGAAAGCCCCTTTGAGGGAAGTGGAACAAAATGACCTCAGAGGATGTCGGAAACCAAGACCCCGGGTGGTCTTGGGGCTGCATGAAGGAGCTGGACGGGTCTCTTGGTCTGGTAGAGCCTCCCTCCCGTGGTACACGGACCCTGTGGGGGCTGGAGGGGGCCGCCTCAGCGACCGGGCTGTAATTTCAGCTCAGGGCAGGGCTCCTGGGTTTTAGTGCCACCTGGTGTGAGATTCCCCTTTCTGGCACCTCCCCCGAACTATCTGCTGACAGCCCCACCCCCCAAAGGCAGCGGCTCGGCGTCTCTGGGAGGAGGGCCGGGCGCAGAGAAGGGCCAGCCACTGTGAGCCCACCTGGAAAGGTGTTGCATCAGGTGGCACCGCGTCCTGGGGGTGGGGGGTAATCGGAGTGGGCTGTCAAGTTTAATTAGCGGTTGTGAAACCCCGTAACCTGCATCTGAGGGGCCCCCCCAGACTTTCATCTTCAAAACTTCCCCACCAGCCTGGATGAAAGGGCCAGGCATTAATAGTAATTATTAGTTTCACTAATACAGAGAAGGAACAGGATTATCACCCAGCCCAGTTCATCCACCCTGTGCGTCTGCCTCTCCTCTCCTTCCCCCATCTCCGTCTCCTCTTTCCTGCCCCCTTTTTCTCCTCCTCCATCTCTCCTCCCTCTTTTCCTTTCTCTTTCTCTCCAGGCCTTGCCTCTTCTGCCTGTCCTTGCTTTGAGGCTTCGGGACCCACCTGCGCCTCTGGGTCTTGTCAGCTCTCTGTATGAGCAGGGCTGGGGCACGAGGAGATTTGGGGAGCACCCCATGCTTGTCTGGGTTGCAGAGGGAGGGTGAGAGGCGATGGGGAGCAGAGGGGTACGTTAGGGTGTCTGTGCCCATTCATTCATTTATTCATTCACTGTTTATCAACTAGTTATTGAACACTCACTAGGTGCCAAGCGCTGGATCGGGCCCTGGCGATTTGGTGCTGAACAGGACAAACATGGGCCCTATCCTCGGGAAGATGGACAACAAACAGTAAACTGTTGAGTGCATGTGAGTTCCCAGGTTGTGATGCACCCTAGGAAGGAATAAACAGCAGATACGAGGGAGAGCAATTGGGCTGAGACCCAAATGATGAGAAAGACCCAGTTGTGAGAGAAGATTGGGGGAAAGGAAAGGGTCCTGGGAGGGAGAGCAGCCTTTGCGAAAGCCTGAGGTGGGAAAGAGCTTGGAATTTGGAGTGTGTGACAGGAGGGTCGAAGGCAGGAGGAAGAGGGGCAGCTGAGCTGGGGCAGGCAGGTGCATGGGCGAGCCGTGTCTGCACTCACACTGGGTGGGCCCCACACTTGGTGGAATGCTCTGCTGTCACTGTCTTGAAATTTTCAATTTTTGAACAAGGGGTTCGGCATTTTCATTTTGCACTGGACCCCATAAATTACTTCTCTAGGTGGGAAGGTCAGCAAAAGCAGTGAATGTCTGTGTATTGAAATATGAGGGCCACTTGGCTGGTGCTTGGTGAATGAAGGAAGGAATCTGTGCACATGTGTGAGCTCGTCTGTGAGGCTGTCACGGGGCCATATAAGCCTAGACCAGCGGCTGCTGCTACTTGGGGAGGGTTCACGCACCAACGTGGCCATGCCCCGAGTCTTGCAGGGCCTGCTACATTTCCTGGGGCCTACCGCTTGAGGGGCTCTCAGGAGCTGTGTGCAGCAGGCAGCTCCATGGAGTGGGTGAGGCTGGGCTCTTCCCAGACCCCACTTTGGGAAACAGGGTGACTCCTTCACCCCAGGTAGAGGTCGCCCTATCTTGCCTGTAAGACCTGAGATTTTGGAGTCAGATAGACTTGAGTTGAACTTTGGCTTTGACACTCTGACTACTGGATGCGAATAACTGGACTTGGGCAGGTGATTTGTTTCTCTGTGCCTCAGTCCTCATTGAGAGCTGCTGAGAAGATTAAATAAGGTAATGAAAGGAAAGCTCTTGGCAGAGTTAGAGCTTGGTAAATATTTGCAATAATAATAATTATTACTATCATGTGATCTCTGGAGACTTGGATAAACATTTGCTTCTGCCTCTGAATGACTGCATAATCATGAACAAGTCACTTAATCCTCCTGGGCCTCAGTTTCCTTTTGGGTTAAATCGAGTGATAATGTTTCTAAGCAGGGTGGTCGGGACAGTCCTACCCCATCACTGGGGAGCTTCTTTGTAAACTGCTGTGAGTTGCTGGTATATTTCTGACCCCTCTCTCCCATCTTGGGGCAGAATTTCTCCAAATCTGCCCACAGAGAGGAAGGCACCCTTTGGTTCTTAGCAGAGCAGAGAACCCTGTCCCTGGATTCCAAGCCTTGAGTGGTGGCCTTCACACTGGGAAACCTGCCTGGGAGTGAACCTCAAGTTCAAGGTCAGTGGTTGCACAAGGAAGAGGAAGGTTCAGAAGTTGGGACAAGGGGCAGGGGAGGATGAGCTGAACTTCCTGCCTCCCTCTGGGCAGGAAAGTGGTGAGAATTAGTTTCTCACAAAGGGCTAAGTGACAGTTTTGGAGTGGACAGAGCCCCCACTTCATCTCCCATGTATACCCCCAAAGGCTGATTTGCAGGAACCTCCAAGCCCTATGGGAAGCCCCGAGCAGCTGCCAGTAGCAGCCTGGGGAGGGTAGCCCTCCCCCATGGGAGTGACGGCTGGAGGAACCCGGAAGAGCTAAAAGGGCCCCCCTGCATGAAGACCGTGAGCTCTGGGGACTGTATGGCTGGTCCACATCTAGGTGTGGAGGTCAACCAGCAATGTGACTGTGGCACTACTTAGCCTTTCTGGGCCTCAGTTTCCTCATCTGGAACACAGGGTAATAGTCATACCTCAGAAGGCTGCTGGCAGAACTACGTGCTCTAAGGTTCTTAGCAAAGCCTGGCTTTAGAAAGGTTAGTTACTATTACCATATTTTTCCGTGTATAAGACAACCCCTGTTTTTCTAACCCAACGTTAAGAAACATGGGTTACTCCTGTGTATAGGAAGACCCCCAATTTTTGGTCTAGCAATTTTAGACCAAAGTATTGTCCTATGCATGGAAAAATACGGTAGATTCTTTAAAAAATGAAGCCATCCAGTAAGTTGCGACAGAGTCTGTCAGATTTCCTGATAGACGAGTTCAAAGACTTCCCCAATGTTTCGCTGTATTTTGGACTGGCGATAATCATTCATTCGTTTGTTTACTGAATAAATATTTATGGGCCATGTTTATGGCAGCTGTGGGGGGAGGGGTCGTGGACCTGATTGGTTCCTGGAGCAGCATTTGAGCAAGAACTAACATCTAGTCAGCACTAACTATAGGCTTCGCTTGTGGACACTCAGACTCACACGACCGTGGAGGTGGCTATCAGCCAGTGAACACAGGAGAGAGCCCAAGTGGAGTCACAGACACAAGGGCACGCAGCTGCCAAGTAGCAGCCCTGGGACTCAGGGGCTGCCTCACTCCTCGGTGTGTGCTTTTCCAAATCTAGATTCCAGGTCTACTTTTCTGCTGCCCACCCCCTGCAGCCCCCTCCTCCCCAACTTTGGCAGAGTTTTCTGTGGATGTCTACAGCAGGAACTTTGTCATTTCCCCCCAATCCTCCTGGCCGTATGGAATGGCCTTGGGGCTTTCCCCGGAGGGGAAACCCAGCCTGGAAAGAGCCCAGCTTGGAAAATGTGCTGCAGGCAACTCCTGATGTCTGTGTCCTGAGCCTCGCATCTGGGTGCCTGGGAGTGGAACAAGGTGGAGGGCTTCCTGGCTGGGCCCTGAGCCAGTGATTCCCCAGGGGCCTCCCGCTGGCTCTGTAGCCTGAGACTGGTCATAGCCTCATTTGGGGCCTCAGTTTCCCCACCTGCAAAAAGTGGAACAGTAACAGAGCTCCAGCAGTGGCCTGGAGTTTATGTGCTGACGGCAAGTCTTCCCGTAAGCCTTTCCTCTTGGGCTCTTATGAGGATCAACTGGGACTGTGGCTACAGAAAGAAACGGAATGCACAGCAGATCCACAGGCTGGTCATTGTTGACTGAGACCTCCCCACCCGGCTCCAGCTTCTGCCTCACCCAGACTTCCGCCTGTGCCCAAACTCCCATCCCTTAGACCCTCTACGACCTGGGGACCTGGGGGCCAGGGGGGACTTGGGGTAAGGGCGAGCCTGGGGCAAAGTAGAAACCAACAGATCTCTGGGCCTGGAGCAAGCATTCCAAAGCCCAGAAGTCACCTGGTCTGTGTGCTGCCGAAGTGAGCACAAGAAGCCACCTGGACACAGCTCCTGTGGGGCCTTCCCACAACCTCTCGGACATCCTGCCGTGTGGATTTGCGCCCTGACCTTCCCCAGGCTGAGATAGGAGAGGGAGTTTGGGAGGAGGAGGAGGAGAACCCATGGCTAACCAGGAGGCATTCTTCTGGCTGAGCACAACCCTCACCTTGTGCCTTCTTGCTCAGGAAGCCCCGTTTGCTCTTGGGCCTCCATTTCTCCATCTGTACCATTCAAGGCATATATCACATGACCCCAGAGAGCTTTTCTGGTGCCCCCAGCCCCAAATGGTGGGTCTGTGACTTCTGCCCTCCAGGCTGCAGCCCAGCCTCCAGCAAATGGAGACCAGCTCCACCCTCGGGGGATGGATTCCATCTGGGGTTTTAACCACACTCCTGGCTCCATCTGCTACAACGGCCCCCAGAGGCTCTGCAGAGTAGGAGGGAGGCAGGGGCACATGACCCCCCACCCCCGCAGCAAGGGCTCTAAGAAAAGGATCTCACTGCCAGGCTTGTGCGCATGGATGGACAGATGACGAGCTGGAGGGATGGCGGGTGAGGCAGCGCCCCGTGGAGAGGCCAGCAGCACCCTGGGCACGTGGGCACACCTACTCCCGCCCCCACCAGCTGGGCCATATGGTGGCAGCAGCAGAGAGGAGGCCTCCTTCCTTCCCCGCCCTTCAGCCCCCACCCCAGGGGCTCTGCAGGGTCCTGGATTTCTATCTACACCAAACAAACAAACAAACAAACAAACAAACAAACATGTAGGCAGAAGCCTTATCCACAAGCAGACTTGAGGAAACATTTTAACCTGGTGGAATCACAGTTGTGACGTCGCAGAACCTCCGTATGCTGCCGAATTCCAGAAACTCAGAGGCACACCATCCTAGACTTTTAGAAACGTGTTTCTGCACTATGGGGTTCAATACTGGAGCCGCCAGCCATGCGTGGCTACCGAGCACTTGGAACGGGCCTGGTCTGAACTGAGGTGTGCTGTACGCACACGGTACGCAGCACACTTTGAAGACTGTGCACAAAAGAATTTAAATCTTCTCAGTAATTTCTTTATCTTAATTACACATCAAAATGATAGTATTGGGGGTATATGGAGTTAAGTATATTATTAACATTAATTTCACCTGTTTCTGTTTACTTTTTTAAACATGTTTACTAGAAAAACTTAAATTTTGTGTGTGGCGTTTCAGAACCTGAAGGTGACAGAATTTTAGAAGCAGATTTCCAGATCTTTCCATCAATGACTTTGAATCTTCATTACTCTCAGAGCCTGGAAGAATCTTAAAGTCCTGGTCCTTCTCCCACCCAACACTGGGGTCCTCCAGCCCACCCTGACCAGTGCTGACCAGCCTCTTCCCTTCACCTGGTTGTCACCGGTGGAGAATTCAGTGTCCCCGAGTCTGCTGGGCTTTCTGAATGGTGTCCCCTCGTCTGATGTGATCTGTTTCTTACAGCTTCTCCCTCTCTCACTGTTGGTTCCCAGGGCCTCTGAGAACAAGTCTGCATCTTCCTCCTCATGAAAGGTGGGGAATCTGGGCCTGGCCCTTCTCTCCACCTCCCCTCAGGCTGCTGAGACTTCCTCACCGACAAAGTCAGGAATTCCAAGGAAGCACCAAGTGGCAGTGGGACCAGAGCGGCCTCAGCATTTCAGAGGAGGACGGCCAGAGGTCGGTCTGTCAGAGAAGGCTTCCTAGAGGAGGTGGGACTGGAGCTGGGACTTGCAGGAACGTGGGAGAGGGTTAGAGTTGTGAACAGGTAGAGGTGAGGGCGTTCTGGGCAGAGGGGATGCTGGGCACACATGGCACTCACCCAGGGCTTTGAGGGTCCCAGGCCGCCTGGAGTAGAGGGATCAGAGGGTGGCAGGGCTGTGAGGGTGGGTCAGCTGGCTGAGGCTAGGCTGGGAATGAGCCTTGGGGTGCATGTTTACACAATAGGGAGAAGGGGAACCCCAATAGGCTACAGAGGAGTTTCAGATAAAATAACAGTAACAATATAGCTATGCTAAGTGGCTTCCTAATATCTCAGCAAATCTTCTCAACAACCCTTTGAGGTAAGTACTATTACCCCCGTTCTACAAATAAACAGTTGAAGTCAAGTGAAGTGATAGGGAGTGAGGGCTGACCTTAGATTCCAATACAGGGCAGTCTGGCTCCAAAGCTCTTAAGCACTGGATGGAGGGAGGTGGGTGGAGGTGAGTGAGTGCAACTATGTGTGTGGGGGGTACCCCTCCCATTTCCCTCCCTCTTCCCTCCCCAACCCCAACTCCAGCCCAGACAGGTGGGAGTGAAGAGAGGACCTTGGAATGATAAGAATTCCCATGCCTGTTGGAGCAGAGAGCCCCTGACAAGTCTGGCCACTGGGTCAGTCCCCGAGTCAATGTCCCCTCGGAGTCAACACTGTTCCCCCTGCCCTGCCGCCAAGCTAGCGCATCTCCTAGGGCCCAGACAGGGTGTCCAGACTCGACCCCGCTGGCCCTCACCTCCTTCTCTGTTGCACACACACAGCTGGGCCATGTGGAAGGGTGACAGGCAGATCACCCTAGCTTAGCTGTGTCACTGCCATGGGGGCAGGCCCCTGCTCCTTCCTGGGCCTTGTTTCTCCATTTTTGTAAGGAGATGAATTGAAATTTTTCAGGAATCATAAACTAAGACACAAGGGGGCCCAGGAGAATAACGTCAACGAATGAAGCAGTTGCGGGGGGGCGGGGGTGGTGGTGGTATGAAGTGGTGGGAGGGACGAGAACTGGGCAGCAACCCTCAGACCAGGTGACTCAACCATCCCTTTCTGTTTTACTTGGTGGGGGTCTTTCTGGACCTCTGCTGTGGAGGCACCAGGACCCTGAGACTCAGTTTTTTTAAGTAGAAAGAGGTTGATGTAATGTCTATGCCTTACCCCATGGGAGTGGTGAGACTAAACCAGAAGAATCGCCGGACATCTTGTGGAGAAATCCTAACCCCCCTTTTTTGATTAATGTAATTTTTTTTTAAGATTTATTTTATTGTTTTTGACAGAGACAGAGAGAGACAGAGACAGAGAGAGAAGGGGGAGGGCCCAGAGCAGTCTCCATAGTTGTGCGTCATCAGCATTCACATGGTTTCATTGCACACAGGTGGGTGGGGGCCACGCAGGGCGGGAACTGAACTGGGGGTCTCCTGCGTGGGAAGCACACCCCAGTTTAGCATGTGGGTCCACACAGGCTGGGGCTGGGACTCAATCCTTGGTCCCCGGGGCTGCAAAGTGAGCGCTCAACCGGCTGAGCCATCCGGCTTCCCCCTGAATAACGTAAACCTTTGATTTGCGTGTTGTTGAAAGTATTTAGTGCCAGGTGATCAAGTGAAGAGAACTAAAGAACAAGGTTTGATAGCGGTGGAGGAATGGATGAGAAATGGGCTGGGTGAGGGCCAGTTCAGGGCAGGGTGCCCTCTGAGTAGCTGCTGAGAGGCTTGGGAAGTTCGTCCAGCCACGGCCCTTGGCACCTGCTGCCCTGATTGCCAGGCCTGAACTCGGCTGCTCCCTGCCTTCAGAGGACTTTGAGCTGGTAGCTGTCACGTCATTTAGAGACCACATGTGCTGGTGAGTGTTTTTCTTTGCCTGGTTGTAATTGGTGCATTGCAACCAGCAAAAGGGAAATTAACCGATTTACATTTGTTTGCAAAAGCCATTATCTTCTCTGTGTGAGGATTCTGAAGATCTTTCATCCCACCCCCTACCCCTGTTCTCTAGGTCAAGTTGAACCCTCCTGGGAGGAGGAAGAATGTGGACAGGGGGTCTGAAACTGTGTTTAGTGCAGCTCAGCTCTTTCCTAAGCTGAGGGGATCTCCCTCCCACAGGTTGGCTAAACCTCCATTTTTTCACCTTTAAAATGGGGGTGGGGGAAGCCGGGATGGCTCAGTGGGTTGGGCGCTCGCTTTGCAGCGCCGGGGACCGGGGATCGAGTCCCGGCCCCGGCCCATGCGGAACCATGTGCTGGACTGGGAGCTCCCCCAGTTCAGTTCTCTCTCTGTCTCTGTCTCTGTATCTCTCTCTCTCCCTGTCAAAAATAAATTAAAAAAAAAAAAAATTTAAAATGGGGGTGAAACATCTCCACTGTGTCCACGAGGGGTCCTTGGCCCAGTGGCAGCTCCTGGCCATAAGGGATGGCCTGCGGAAGGTGGGCCACACGTCCTTAGATTCTGCCTGAAACAAGAAACCTGGCCCCAGAGATGGGACTGCTTTGGAAGCCAGCTGCGAGTTGTTTTCCAAAACAGCAGGAGCAGCCATGACAGTGGGGAGGGAAACCAGTGGAAACGAGCAGGCGCAGACTGTCTTGCAGTGTGGGGACGTGTGGCCCCTGGGCACTGGGAGGTAAATCAATAGCAATGAGGATTTAGTCTTTCAGTTGTACGGATCTGGATTTGACACCTCTTCTGCCACTCCTGTCTGGGTGACCTGGGGAAAGTTGCTTCACCTCTCTGAGCGTCATGCTTTCTGGGGTTGCTGAGTAATGAACAGAAAGCAGGTGACATGCACCAGAGTAAGTATTCAATTGCTATTCATTGCGTCTGTCTCTAGGCTGATCAGATGTTCCATTTTAAACGGCGCAGAAAACAACGGTACAGTCCTGTTTCCAATGCTACATATGGTCAGCCTACAGGCACCTTAAATTCAGTCCAGTAAGGCTGGGCTGACCATACACACCATTTGAAACAGGACCGTACCGTTGTTTTCTGTGCCATTTAAAACAGTTCAGCTTGTCAGCCTACCTCCTTCCTCAGACAGTCTTGGGCCAGTTTCCAGAACATTTTATATCCATTGTCCATTGAAATATGGATAACCTGCCCATTTTACAGATTTTCACCTTCATTTATCCAAGGCCTGCCAGGAAGCAAATAGTCTTGGTCCTTGAAGGATTTACTCTGTGGGTGTGATTGTGTTTATGAGAGAGAAAGAGAGACAGAGAGAGAGAGAGAGAGAGGAAACTGTTACACCATGTGGTCAAGTCGTAATTACGGTGACCATGTTCTCCAAACCACAAATTAGGTCACATGGTCTGACACAGGCTATTTTCTGCCTTCACTGAAGTCCAACATGAAATCACATGTAGTTACACATTCATTGAATCACCTTTTACTTTTCTAAAGAAGCAAATGACATGAAATTTGGATTGTCCTTGACAAATCCCACTAGAAAATCACTACAGCCATGACTGGGGCCCGTATAGAGCCCTGGCAGGAGTAGAAAGACTCCTGGAGGAGGTGCAGCTCAAGTGGGGCCTTGAAGGCTGAATAGGAGGTCTCTTGGCAGAGAAGGTGGCCTGAATGCCCTTAGGACAGGGCCTACTTTTCCTGCTATAAGGACATCTCTGCTGGGAACTGGGGATGATGGCTAAAATAGACAACTGCGTCTGTTTTCAGTTACTTTTCACTTTCATTGTTCCGAAGACTTCCTGGGAAACAAAACAGTTCCAGGCCAATATCACGGCACAGTTACATTGCATTGTATCTTCTGATGTATGTACATATAGACCATACATTCCTGGAGGACAGGGGCCACAACTCTCTTATTCATCTGTGTCCCTCTACCTCCCTGCCCCCCCCCCCCGATGGTGTGAGGAAGACTATCGAGAGGTACCAATGAATGTCAAATGAATAAATGAATAAATTGTTGGGTATTTTGTAGGGGGGCAAGGTCCTCTGTTTTGTGATGAATCTATTGACTTTCATCTATTTAATCAGCCAATCAATATGTATAGGTTGCCTACCCTGTGCCTGGCACTGTGTGGGGCACTGAGACAAACGTGGTTCTGCCCACACAGACCTCACACTCTAGAGAGGCAGGCAGACCACAAGTTACTCCATCAACAGGTGATGAAGAGGCAGCTGTGATATGCAGACCAGGAAGCATGGTCTGGATTAGGAGTGTAATGCAAACCCCAGGAGGATATAAAATTTAACTTAATAGCCAAAGGATCACACTGAATCATTTAGCTAATATTTATATAGTGATTATCATGTGACAGACACTACCCCACTGAGGGCTTTGCATATTTAATTCACTTAATTCTCACAACAGCCTTATGAAGTACATGCTATTATTATCCTCACTTTAGAGATGAGGAAACTGAGCACAGGAAGGTTGAAAAACTGGCCCAAGGTCACACAGCTTGTGTGGCAGAGCCAGCATTCAAATTCAGGCAGCCTGGCGTGAGTCCACACTCTTACTGAGGAATTAGTCAGGTAAAGGGGAAGGAGGAGTGTGCCATTTAGGACAAGAGATGAGGCTGAAAAACAAGGTGGAGAGCTTATCCCGAGAGCAATGGGAAGCCATTGGTGGCTTCAAGTAAGAAATGCATGTGATGAGGTTGCATTAGAGGCGGCAAAGGGGGGGGGGGGAGAGAGAGTGTTAAGAGGCCATTAAGATAAGACATTAAGACGAGATGGTAGCTCAGACTAGAGCGATTGTCATGAAGAATTGAGGTTGGGTTAGAGAAGGAATTGGAGGCAGAACCAATGGGCTGATTGCCTCATGGATGAGATGTGGGGACAAAGGGTTGGTGACAGATTTCCAGTGAATTGGGCACACAGAAGAGGGGGAGAAGTGGGTTTGGGTGGAAGATGAGTTCAGCCTCTGACTTGTAGAGCTGGGTAAAGGTGCCCTCGGGACAGTTAAGGGGAGTGTCAAGTGGGCAGTGGGGAGGCCATCTGGGGTGCAGGAGGGGGTCTGCCAGCACTAAGAAGGTCCCTAAACTTCTGGGCGATGTGAGTCCTGAGGGGATGGAGGAGTGGGACAAACCAACAGTCTTCCTCAGAACCTCCCGGGCCTGGTTTAGAAATGCAGGCCCTCAGCTTCACCTAAACCCATGAAGGCCAAGTTCCTGGGTGGGGCCTGAGCCCCGTCTCCTTGCAGGCTTTGTGGGTGAGAGTGAACGGGAGGGCCCTGGGTCCGGCTTGGTGAACAGCAACTCTGAAGACTTAGAATAGGAAGAGCCACCTGTGAGGAGGTGTTACCCCAGCTCACAAATGTTCCCCAAAGGGTATGGATCTGCAGCTCCATTAGCAAAATGCAGCCTCCCAATCGACTCAGATGGCCTCCCTTCCCCCTGCCTTCCCACAGTGTGGCTCTGGTCACCCCCTTCCCCTGCTTACAGCCTTCTCACTCCACCAGGCCCTCAGACAGTGTCCAATCCATGGAGCCCCTCACTCAAGGTCACCCCTAATCTGCTCCTAGCCCTCCTCTCCAGTTTTCCTATTCATTCTTTCCTTCCTGCTTCCTCTACTCTTCTCCCTCTTCCCCCTGCCTCCTGCCCATGTAACACTCAGCTTTTCCTGAATACTTTCCATGTGGCCTTTGCACAGGTTCTCCCTTGTGCTGAGAATGTCTCTCTCTCACCCCGATCCCCCCATTTCTCTTGATCCTGCTCACAAGCTGCCTCCCCCCAAAGCTCCCTCATTCTACTTCTCCCTTACCACGGCCATAGCACTTGCCCTCGGTGACCCCTGCAGGTCTGCAGCTCCGCTAGCCTCTAGACACAGGGAGGGACATACAGGTCATCTCCAAGCCCACATCTCTTTCAACCTTGTATGTCCTTACCAGAGACACAGTGCCTGGCACACAGAAGATGCCCACAGGACCTCATGTGGATGCAAGTGGTCAAAAGTAAAGATTTGCATGCGTAAGATCCTAGGGACTTGTTTAACCTGCCAAAGACCCAGACCATCCTCAAGGACCTGAAGGTGTTGACCACCGGAACACAGATTACAAAGCAGGATTTGCTGGCAGATGCTGATTTCCTGGGCCACCCTGGTGGGGTGGCTGGAGTGTGTACTAGAAAGTTACAAGCCTATTATTTGAACATGGCCTGCAGTTTAGGCTTGTGGCCACCACCATTAGGCTCGGTCTTGTCTGAATACACTCTATTCATAACTGTCACATGGACATGCCTGGGAATCAGAAGCCTGGTCCCATTCCCCAGCATCATGCCTCCCCCACCCCTATACATAACCTGGTCAGCACAAGTTTACCTTTTGGGGGAACCAGGATGAGTTTATCCTACTCTCACGGTCAAGCTCAGCTTCTCTACCTCTCTCTGTTCTGCTGTAGCTTCCCATGTTTTTGCTTTGTTCCTCCCCTTGAGTCTCTGGAGGTCCTTAGGAAATCACCAATGCTATGCACTGTTTTCCAAATTTGCCCCAGCCTCACCCAGGGCCATGGGAATCAGGATCTCCAGGGGAGGGGCCTGATGATCTGCCTATTAGCAAGCTTCTTAAGGCTCACTAATCAAATCCACACTCCCCACACCCCAACCCCATTTACAGGCCTGGAGCAGTCAGATCAGTGCAGGCGGGGGCTCTGGGCTCTGTATGACACTCCCAGGAATCGCGTCTCTCTGGGCCTTGCCTCCATCTATTTAGCCTAACTTGCAGGGTCGTTTAGATGGTCGAAATAACACTGGTGGTGGGAAACTGAGGCACAGTGGGAGAGGGGATAGGCAAAGGTCATCGCCTCTTCATTTGCCTGTCATGTGCCAGGCTCTGGGGATTCAGCTGGGAACAACTTGTTAGGGGAGAGATGACATTCTAGTGAACAATGCAACCAGTAAGTGAACCAGATAGTCATGATAAAGGCAATAAAGGGGTTTCCTGAGAGCCGAGGCAAAGGTGGGAAGGTCCCTCCCAAGGCCTGTCCAGGAGGGTCACTCCAGCAGAGACCTATATGTTGGGGAGCCATCGGATTAGGCCCTGTTGGGTTGTGATAAGCCCTGTGGCTGCGGAGCCCGGAGGCCCCCCGAGACTGGCCAGGGCGCTCCCAGAGCCCTTGGAGGCGAGGAGGGCGCCGGTCTTTGTCTCCCTGGCTCAACCCACAGCCTCTCCGACACCCAACGCTATCCCCGCTTTGACCCCGCATAGCTTGTTGGCTTCCCCAGGGCTTTGTTTCCCGGGGTCGCCGCCCCGGGCCCTCGTGGGTCCCGCATCTGACATCCCCTCTGGCTCCCGCCCCCCAACCCGCTCGGAGACCGGGGTCAAAGGCAGCCCGCGTCACGTGGTCGCGGAGCAGCACCGAGTCGGCCGGGAGAGCTGGGGGAGAATCCGGGTGGAAGCCGAGACATCCTACCCCCGATAGCAGCGCGGGGTCCCGCCCCGGCCCCCGCCCTGGGGCGCTCGCCGCACGGCCGCCCTGGCCTCGGGAGCGGATCTCCGGCCGGCACCCACGCTCCATCACGGCCCTGCGCCCCGCTCCCACTGCCGCGATCCGGGGAGGCAGGCGCCGGGGCCAGAGAGGGTAAGGGGAGGCGGGATGGGGGCGCCCGGGCGCGGGGACGCGGCCCGCGGGCGGCGAGGCCGCGCGCCCCAACTCCCAGGCTTCGGAGAGACCCCCACCTCGCCGCCGTGGGAGGCGGGGGAGGCGGCTCGCTGCCCCGGCGCAGAGCCGGGGCCGGGCCTGGGGGCTGGGCACCGGGAGGGAGGGCTGTGGGAGGAGAGCGAGCCGGAGGCGGAGCGGGTGGCGGCGGCGCGGAGCAGGGGTGGGAGCGGCGGGTGGCAGCCGCCAAGGGGTTAAGCGGGGTCCCGGCCAGAGCCCGGCGGCGCACGCACGGGGCCGGGGGACCCAGGCGTCCGGCGGCTCGCCGGGAGTGCCCCTTCCCCGAGTCGCGTCCTAGTCGTGGCAGGTAAGAGGCCGGCAGGGCCGGGGCTGGCCGGTCCCCTGTCGCCGAGCCGGTGGGGCCCGAGCCGGGCGTGCAGGCCGCGCGGGGCCCGAGCAGCCGCCGGCGCAAGTTTGGTGCGGGCGGGCGCCGGGCGGGCGCGTCGGGTCTGCCGGGCCCCACGCCCCGGGTGGGAGGACAAAGGGGTGGGGGACCGCGCGGGGGTCCCGGGGCAGGCCGGGGTGCGGGCGAGGGCAGCGCGGCAGCTGTAGGTCACGGATAATGTCACTCACGAGGAATGCCCCCTCCCCCTCCCCTCCTCCCGAACAGGGGAAACTTTTGTCTGGCGAGGGAGGGGGTTAGAGGCCGGGTCCCTGCTTCGAGAAGGGTAAGGCAGCCGGACCGGTTTTCTCCCCGGCTGTGAGCGGCCAGGCCCATAGCTTTCCCTCCTCGCTCGGGTTCTCAGGAGGCCCCGCTTTGAGCGCTGCCCTTTAACACCCTGGGAGGAGTGAGGAGGGGGCGCCCATGCACTCACGGGTTTGAGACAGGCTGGGAATGGAGACTGGCCTGGCCGTTTCCCAGATTCAGGCACCCCGGGGAAGCCAGGGGATACAGAACCCCACCCCCCTTCATGCTCCAATGCTGTAACACCCCACGCCACCACACCCCCAATGTAAAAGCATTGAAATGGTCTGGGGCAGTATTGGCCCCTGGTCTGAGGTTGGCACTGACCTGGGCGTCTGTCCCTGTCCAGCAGGGTGACCTTGGTCTAGTTCTTTACCTTCTAGCCTCAATTTCCTCACCTGTGAAATGGGCAAACTATAGTATCAGCCAGAATAAGGATGAAATGAGAACCTGTGGCATGTTTGTATTCAACAGCTATTTATTGCATGTTTACTGTGGGCCAGGCACTGGGCAAAATGCTTTACAAATGGGATTTCCATTTAATTCTTTGACATTACTATTAACCATGTTTTACAGAGGGGGAAACTGAGGCACAGAATGGCAAAGGTCACATAGGTGGGAAGTGGTGGAGCTGGGATCTGACTCCCCTCCCCCAGCCTGAGAACTAATAGGATTGTATACAGTCCTGCTGTGACAGAGCACTCAGTTTCGTTTGCATTTGCAATTATGAGGACACCTGCCCCCTCTCCCCACTCCGTTTCTCCCAGGTGATGCTCCTGCCTGGCACTGGCACTGGTGCTGGTGAGGTCTTGTGCCCTGACTCCTGTGGGCAGCTGGAGCAGGAGGGGACGTCAGTTGGAGCCTGCGCCTGGAGCTCTGTGTTGGTCCAGTTTCCATTAGTGGCTGGGCCCATGGCAGGAACACTCTTCCAATGCAGGTGGTACAGGGAGGGACCAATCTCAGTGGGTTCAGCCAAGGACAGCTGGTGGCTTGATTAGCAGACCTCTCCCCAGCACCCTGGGGAGGGAGGGCAGTGCCTTTCATCTCCACTAGACCAGGTCATTTTCAGATCAGCAAGGGGCAGAGGTAGGGCCCAGAAGCAGAGCCCTTGGGGTGATGAGCGATCTAAGGCCATGGGATTTATATCTCAGGTATCTTGTGTGACTCATCAGCAGGGTCCTCAAGGCTAAACGTGTGGGCAGCTCTAGGTGCCCCAGTCATAAAGGTCCTGAGGACAGTAAAGGGGGGTGGACTTTGAGCCAGCATCAGGATTGCAGAATCCTGATGGAAAATGCGTGTGTGTATGGGTTTCTGAGCTTCGGGCACACTGTAGGCCCTCAGTACAAACTGGCGAGTGCATGTGTGGGGTGGCCCAGACTTCCACTGGCTTTAGTGCCCTGTGCTGGCTCCATCTTTTGGTGAGGGTACAATCTCATGACTGCTGATTGGGCTTTCATTGGGGACTATGAGTAATTTTTTTTTTTTAATAGCAAATTGTTCATTCATAAATCCTATCTTAAAACAATGGAGTGGAGTAGATAATGCAAGAAGTTCTTGGGAATGACAGTTTGTGCATTGCTGTTCTAACTGCTCCAAGGGCTATTCCAGCACTGCATCTGGGGTTTGCAGGGTCTGTAGGCTTTTCCTGGGCCCTGGGATCGGGGCCCTCATTCAGCTTATAGGAGTACCAGTGGAAATTCCACAGCCAGCTAGACTTTGAGGGGACTCAGAAATGTGGGGGAATGAGTGGAGGGCCCAGAAGGCTGAAAGGAGTGCTGAGGGCTGGGGACAACCCTTGGCATTGGTCAGACTAAGGGGAAGGCCTCTGGGAGAATCAACAGGTAAAGGGAAGGAGCCAGCAAGCGAGAAAATATGGGTAGTGAGCCTCCTGTCAGCGAGGGAACAGTTTTGCAGTCACAAGCGGAGGATGTGGTCAAGGGTATGAAATCATGGGGGTTGGCCTAGGGGACAGCTGAGACACTGCACCTGGGAAACTTAGAAATGTGCCCTGGGTTGTGGACCCACTTGACCCGTCTTCCTTACTTTGAAATGAAAGCCAGCCCTGAAAGTCCCTAGAGACTGGGCAGATTTCTGCAAGTTTAGAATTTGCTTTGGGGTATGACTTGAAATATCTGGAGTGTTTTGAGGACTTGAACATTCTTTACTTGAAATGGAACGTCAGGGTAATTTGTTAAATATGTATAGAAAATGTCTGTGGACAGGAGTCATAGGGGCATAAAATGGGCTAAAGGTACTGCTGGTTTCTGACTAGAGAGGCTGCAGATCAGATAGGGGAGGGAAGACGAGGATCAAGTGATGGCCAAGAGGCAGGATGTGATCACTGATAGATGGGCTTTGGAAGGTCAGTGGAGGGGAAAGCTCCTTGGTGGTTAATGTCGGCAGGGCTTCCAGGGGGAGGAAGTATTGGTGAGGCTGCAAAGGGGGCAGTGGGAAACAAGATTGGTTCTGGGGAGCTTGTATATCTGCTTAGGAGTTTGGATTTTATCTTGTAGCCAGGGGAGAGGACAGAGGGTTGTAAGGAGCTCATTGAGTCGATGCCTGTTACTGTGCCTTGTGCCAGGCTTCTTACAGACGCTCCATTGAAATCTCACAATGCCCCTTCGAAGTAGCTGCTGCTGCTGGTCACCCCCCACCCCCCACCCCACCCCGTTTTCAGATGGGGAAATGGAGGCTCAGAGGGATCGAGTCACAAGAGCTGTATTTGAACGCAGGCCTGAACTGTTTCTGCCCTATTGTGCTGCTCTTCTCGGGTCATTTGGCCAAAGAGGGTGGCAAGGCTGGCTGGGTTGAAACCAGCTCTGAGATGATGCTAATCATGGTCCAGCAGAGAGCTAACCAAAGCCTGACTCAGGGAAGGGGCTGAGAGGGAAGGAGGGAGGAGCTGCAGCACTTTTAGCGCCTTGCGGATCAGGGTCATTGTCATCGCAGGTGGCCTAAGGTTTGGGGAAGGACCCTCATGTGGCAGTGTTACTACTTTGAAGTCCCTGCAGGGCTTTCTACAGGTAGAGGCCATAGTCTTATCCTGTGTGGCTTCTGAGGGTAGAGGTAGCATGAGGGTTACAGGGAAGCTGTCAGGGGAAGCAAGGTCCACATCACTGAAGGTATGCAAAGAGGCTAGAGAGGAGGGCGTGTACCAGGAGGGTCAGGCCTGGGTAACCTCTTTCAGTTCCCTTTTTACCCTAGAATCGCAGCCTTGGGAGTGGTGCTTGGCCCACTTCCACCCCATTTTTCTCATAGCTTTTTGCAGTAGCTCCTTCTTGTACATCTTGAGAAATTCCCCATACATGCCGAGCCTGCAGTGCTCTGCCAGGGAGAGTCCTTACCCCATGGAATACACTCAGCCCAATTGACCTTCAAGGCGCCCCTCAGGATGTCTGGATCAGGCACCAGGGCCTGGGTTGCTGGGAGCTGTGGTTTGACAGAGGACGGGACCCTTCTCCATCCATTTCCCAGTCTGTGAAATGGGTCAGTCTCTCTTTCCTCAAGTAGGTGGAAATAAAGTTAAATCATGAATCAGGCTGAATCAGTAGGGGTTGGAGGAACGGGCTGGTGGGTTTGAAAGGGAATGGGAGGGTTAGATTGAGTGGGGGGCAAGGTTACCCCCCTTCTTCCCCACAGTAGAGGTTAAAGCAGGTTCTCCTGGTCTTGAGGTCCACTAGCAAAGGTGCCTTCTCCTGCCTGTGGGGCTGGCTCAAAGCTCTGCCCGTCAGCTTTAGCGTGGAGGTTTAGAGGGTGGCCGAAGGAGTGGACATGGGGATCTTGGACTTAGTGACCTCAGGGCTAGAGCCAGTCTGTCACCCAAGGAGTCACAGAGGGGACGAAGCTCTTATTTAGATGGAGGAGAGTTTGTGTTAAGTTGCCCCCGGGCCCTTTTTATTCCTACCTGTTTTATTTCTTAATACAGATTGAAGTCATCTGATTTTAAAATGTGAATGAACATTTATTGGAGGACAAGCTGTGGGAGGTGGCCGGCTACATGACCGCAGTGCCCGGTCACCATTCCCCCTCAGCCCTCAAACAGAACCTGCCTCTTTTTCCCTCCCCATGTGTGCCCCATCCCTTCCTGCCTCCACATCTCTGCTTGTGGTGAGGATGCTGCACCCCAGTTACTTTCCCTCACCCACCCCGCCAACCTTCCCCTGCCAGTGCCCACCTCCGGTGTCATCCCTAATTCCATAGACCTTTCATTGCCTGCTCCTTGCTTGTGTGTACAGAGCCTGTTATCTGGCCCTCTCGCGGCCTTCACACACCTGGCTTTCAATTTTGGTGCCTTAACACGTTAAGCGCCATGTCAGTCACCAGTGACTGACACTGAACTTTCTGTTCGGACCGCATCAGTCACTGGTGACCGACAGTATACTTTTTGTGCAGGCTGCGGTATTGTATGTTAACTGACGATATAAAATTTAAAAAATTACATTCTATTAATAAATTTTAAATAAGTAAGATGTCCCACTTGTCTTTCCATTTTAAAATGGTTATTCCTTTTTTTGTTTTCCTTCACTATAATTTCTCCCCGTTTAGGGGTCATTTTCACGTTCACGGGTAAAGAAAAATCTTTTTCTGCACTGGAATAAGAATCGCAGACAACCGACTGAATATAAAGCATTTCTAAAATAATACATTGTACAAATTGCGGTAAATAATAAATATTCACACAGTAAATATATTCTCTATATAAACATTCAGCCTTATCGCAACCTAAACAGATCTCCGATCGCCAGCATTTTGGTGAAATCTGATCTAACGGGCCAAGCGGTAAGCAAGACAAAACAGCCTGGGTGCTTGACGTGTTAAGGGTATGTCTCATCTCCCCTAGACTCCGTGGTCCAGAAGCAGGGGCTGTGTGTGACCCGTTTCTGTACCAGTGAAGGTGGGCAGCATGGCAGAGTGGAGTCAAAAGTCCTGAGATCAAATCCCAGCTTTCCCACCATTGACTGGGATCTAGGGCAAGTTACCTAACTCTCTGTGGGCGTCAGTTTCCTCAACTGAAGAATAAGGACAGTGAGAATCCTATCTTGCTTGGGAGGTTGTGCAGATCATAGTAAGAGCCCAATAAGTAGGAACCCTTTGAAGATACAGATGGATATTATTATTACTTACACCTGGGAGGTGATCTGTCCTTTTAGAGATAGAGGGAAGACTCTGGGGAGTTTGAGTTTCTGAACTTCTGGTCTAATAGCCTTGAGAAAGCTTGTTCAGTTGACGAAACTGAGGCCCGGAGAGATAGGGCAATTTGTATGGGGTGCGGGAGCTGCTGGTCTTATCCAGGAAGCCTCTCTTCGTTACACCTGTTTTTTCTCTTCTCTCCTTTCATCAAGGTTAAGGTGCTCAAGTTCTGTAGACTCAGCCTGGTGGCCATGTTGAGCAGTATCTAAAACATATCATGCCAGATAAGCTGGCCTGGCTGGTAGGCCCTATGGCTGCCCTCAAGACTAGGGACCCAAGGCCCAGGCTGTGTGCACTGTGGCCTGGGTCCCCACAGGCCTCCACTCAGCCTCCCTGTGCCCTGGGGAGGGGGAGAGGGCGATGGTAGAGAGATGGCAGGTCTTGGTGCAGATGGCTAGAACACAGCAGAGGCTGGGAGCCAGGGTCTGGAGCCAGACAGTCTGGGTTCAAATCCCTGCTAGGCCGCTTTCTACTTGGGGGACCTTGGGCAAGCTATTTAGTTTCTTCCTCTGTACAAAGAGGATCAGTTGTCCCCATCTCACAGCATTTAGAATGTTAATGCAGGGAAGTGCTTAACTACAAGCTCAGTCCGTGTTCATTATAGGGATGGTTATAGTTGATGATGTTCTTATTGGCTGAGGACTCCTTCCACCCTCCCAACAGCAGTAGGACAGGCACTGTATCACCCCGCTTTTAGCAGATGGAATAACTGAAGCACCAGGAATGAGGAAACTTAAGCAATCAGAGCTAGTAGCCAAGGTGGAGGGGTTGAGTCTAGAGGTGTGGAGCGGAATCCTAGTGCTCACCAGGTTAGGATGTGGTGAGGGCTCTGGCCTCGTTCAGACCTGAGGTCTAGCTTCCCAAGGCAGGGCGTGGATTCTCATCACCCCCAAGCCAGCCAAGGATCAGCCTGTCTGGGCAGGTCCAGGGTGGCAGTTGGTGGAGGTGTGCTGTAGTCATTGCGTAGCGGCAGCTACCTCTGGTTTATCCTACCTGCCCAGGCAGAGGCCAGGTGAGGAGAAATGAATGTCATCATCGCAGGGCTTTCACTCGTGCTGCACACTCTGCCCCGCTTCCCTTCCTCTTCTCCTGACGCCCGGCGGCTCCTGCTTTTACAGGAGTGTGAGCATCACCTGTTTGTGGAAGTGCTCTCTGACTCACCTGCAGGTAAAGTAGTCCCACCCCAGACCACTGAATTAGAAATGGGGGATGGTGCTCTGGTCAGGGGGATGGGCACCAGCAGTCTGTTTTAAGAAGCCTCCAGGTAACTTCAATGCATGCTAAAGTTTGAGGAACAGTTAGGTAATTAAAAAATAAATAAATTGATGCTTCTCTCCTTGGGCTGTCAGCATATTCAGACCCCCAGCAAATGTGGGGGACCCAGAGGGAAGCCCAGCTTCTCTCGACCCTGTCTCCATTTTGTAACAGCTTTCTAATCTCAGGGAGCATTCTTGTGATATAGTGGTGGGGTTTGGGGTCCAGGAGAACCCCAGCTGGATTGCAGGGGATAGTGCTGGGACCACTTGAGGAAGGCAGGATTGGGCACTTGAAGATGCTGGGGATGCTTTATGGGTGCCGGGAACAAGTCAGCTGTGTTCTGGGGCTGGGGCCAGAGCTGGGGTCAGGCAGAGTGTGGGTCCTGCTTTAAAGAAGGGTATGTTCTGGGGATGGGGGTGCATGCATGGGTGTGTGATTACAGGGGCCAGATGTGGTGTGAGAGGGCTGAGGGGGGCTTCATCAGTCCTGTGATTTTAAGCATCAATAATTTTAATGATGACAACCATATAATTGCCACTCACATTTACTGGGCACGTATAGATGCTTATCAGGCACTTCCATTTCATCGTATCTGGAATAATCCCCAGAATAATCTTATAAAGTAGGCACTATTATTGCCCCCATTTATAGATGGAAATACTGAGGCCCTATGGCCATAAGGTGGTAGATCAAAGCATTCTGTAGGGGTGCCTAGAAGCATGATCTCATTGGAAAAAGGGCAGTGGGGATTGCCCTGGAGTTGTTTGGGTAGCGGCACAACTGGGACTGGTTTTCTAAAGATGCAGAAATATACATTCTGTTGAATGAGTGAATCAGGCTTTTCGGGGGACCAGTGATGGGACTGTATTGGGGTGGTTAGGGCTCAAGCCTCCAAGTTGGGGCCTCCACTGCAGACACTGTCACTGGATGAGCCATTTGAGGCACAGAGAGGCTCAGTGCTAAGTTCCAGGTACACAGCAAGGGAAGGAAGCACAAAAAATCAGAGAAAAATCCAAGAAAAGTGGGTCCCCTCTGGTTCCAGCAGGAGGGGCATGAGGTCAAGGTCAGAGCCCATTGTCTGCCCTGCTCTTCTTTTCTGACTCAGTGTCCCCAAGGTACTGCCTAGAAGCCCAGCGGCTTTCCTGACAGTGTTCCCCTTCATTTCTCAGTGGGAAAGTGAGGCCCAAGGAGAAGCAGGGACTCACCACAGAGGCCCACACACTGTGTCCCGATCCAAACCAGAGCCCAGAGCTGTCTGTTCTGACCAGGGAAGCATTTGCCTCCCGCACACTGCCCCACACCCCCATCTTTGGCAAGCTGGGTCGCTGGAGCCCTCTGAATGGCCCAGAGCAATGCTGGGGGGCAGAGATGGGTGTGTGCTGGGGAGAAAGCTGCCAAGGAGGGGCGGGGCAGCTTCCCAGAGGAAGAGTGCCAAGAAACCCCAGCCCCAGACGGAAACCAAATGTATGTTCTGGGTCCTGAGAGGATATTTGGAACAATGGAAATCGGATGGGGGAAGTTGGAGTATAAAAAAGGCTTTTTGATATCCTTTAAAAAAAAAAATAGTAAAGTCTTAAGGTTTGACTTTTGTTTTTCTGAAGGATGTTTATGTAACTTCCTGAAGCAGAATCCCAGGGCCCCCTAAAGTTTGTCAGATGCTTCTAGACTCCGGGCTTTGGTGCTAGGAAGGACTTGGCAGGGGTCTCCCCATGTTAGTTGGTGGAACTGAGGCTCTCAGAGGAGGGAGGGGCCGACTTGAGGTCACACAGTAAGGCAGCAGAAGACCAGAGCCTGTCTTCTGGTGCCTTGCAAGGGGCTGATGTCTTGACTTCCCACCCCCAGGGCCCCAGCTGGCATGTGGGTGGAGCAGGGGCTGTGAAAAGGGCCCCTTTGGAAGCACTCAGAACGGCTGGGTTCCAGGCAAGGCCATGTCTGGTCTGCAGTGAGGTGGGTCCACTGGATGGTGACTTGCATGGTGGGGAGGAGGCTGGGGTGATTCCCATGGCGCTGCCACCCCCCGTCCAGATGCTGGGGCCCAGCTGTGCACCGTCTGCCTGGCAGCTGGGAGCTGTGAGTCACACCCAGTGGGTGCTGAGGCAAGGGTTGTTGTATGTCATGATTCATTCTGTTCTCCCAGCCCTGAAGAGATGACTAGGCCCCAAGCCCTGATTTGTGCCCACGCCTGTGGACTTCAGCGGGTATGCATTTGGGCTGCAAGTGTACAGGCATGAGCAGGACCTGAGGGCTGGGGGAGTCCCCTCTGCCAGCACCTATCTCTTGATCCTATGCATCCTATCATCTTGACCCTTCTATTCTCACCAAACCAGACATCTGCAAGCCCCCCAAAGTGAGTGCAAAACCTGGAGGCATGTCTGTGCCTTGTTTTTCTGCAGAGAGAGTCTGTAGGTTTCATCAGGGTGTCAGAGGGTCCGCATCCCCTGAAGAGCTGACAAGAGGGCAGGGGGCTGCACACACGCCCTGCAGGCCCCAGAGGCCACTGTTCCCAGCCAGCACTTTCCCTTGTGAGCTGCGTGACCTTGGATGAGTCACTGTGTCTGTGCTTCACTTCCCTCTCTGTAAAGTGGGAATAATAATAGTTACCTCGTGGTGTGATAGACTTTGATTTGATTGATTGATCTTTAATTTATTTTTATTGTTTATTCACAGAGAGAGAAGGGGAGGGCCCAGAGCCATCTCCATAGTTGCATGCCATTAGTTTTTCTACATAGCTTCATTCCACAGGTGGGCATAGGGCTGTGCAGGGCAGGAACTGGGCAGGGGGCCTCCTGCATGGCAGGCATGCCCCCGTGAGCCAGGAGCAAACTGGGGGCTTCCCATATGGGAGGCTCGCCCAGTGAGAACTGAACTAGGGGCACATCCCAGTTCAGCCTATGGGTCCTCTCGGACCGGGGCCAGGATTCGATCCTTGGACCCCGGGGCTGCAAATTGAGCACTTAAGCCACTGAGCCATCCCTGCTTTCCCTAGACTTTTACATAAGATAATGCACACAAAGGACTTATCCGAGTGCCTGGCATAAAAGTAGTGGCTTGGTAAAAGTTGACTGTTATTATTAGTTTCAGCTCTTTGCTAATTTGCTGTGCCTTATCCTGGGTCCCTCTAGTTCTGCCCTCTGTGTTGTGCTTTCCAGGAGTTGCAGGGCAGGCTGGAAAGTGGTGTGGCCAGCGGAGGGTGGGGGAACCCTTTGCCTCTGGGATTCCCTAGCCGCGCCCCCAACCCCTCTGTGCTGTGGCTTTGTCCTGAGGCAGGGTTAGTAACCAGCCTGGCCTAGCCAGGCAGAACATGGTTCTCAACCTCGTTCTTGTGCCCATTGTCTCTTCCTCTCCCTTCTCCTGATGGAGCTGTTGCATTGGCTGACCTGTTCTTCAAGCTCCAGGGATGAAATCGAACCTGTGCTTTTCTGCCACCAATTGATTTAGTCCGGAGGTTTGCTGAGCTGGGGGCCCCTCCTGGGAACAGACAGAACTGATGCCTTTGTGCCTGCTTTGGGAACAGAGACAGGGACTCCTTTTCAGGGGGAAAGGCAGGTCATAGGCTGGGGGAGGGGCATGGCCCTGCTGTTGCAGCAAGTACACCCACCCTCTCCCCCTGCGTGCCCTCCCCATCCTTGCAGCCCACACAAAGCTTCCTCTCCCAGGAAGCCTTCCCTGGTACCTCCACTGCAGGGAAGTCGGCCTCTATTGAGCTCCACAGCGTGTTCTCTGTCCCTTTTCAGAAAGCAGAGGCCACAAACTGGCAGGCCACATCCGCCCCACAGGCAGATTTTGCTTGTTCCATGCCCAAAATTGAACTAGTTGCCAGCAGGAGATTTTATATTTAAAAAATTCCAATTTCTGGCTTCACTTCAAAACTTGGGAGATCAGAAAACTTTGCGCCTATGTTCTCCAGTGGCCGCTACTGGAGATGAGGCCCGCACACTTGACTTTGCCCCAGCCCCAGCCCCAGTCCACACCTGGTCTTTCTGGCCCTCTAGGCATCTTGAGTTTGCAACCCTATCCTGATGGCATGGGCCGCTTTCTGTCCTGCGTTGTGCTGCCGTGCGTACCTCTTCTGTCTGCTCTGCGGGCCCTTTGAGGGTGGTGGAGGGTGAGGGGCTGACTCCTCTCTGCATCCCTCAAAGCGCTGTGTTCAGGCTCAGTACTGTGCACACAGCAGGAGCACAATAAGTGCTTCCTTCATGAACAAAGGCCTGGCAGTGGTGCTCCTTGCCAGCTGAGAAGGTTTCCACTTAATAGAGGCTCTATTTCCGCCTGCCCTGTGGCCCTGGAATCCTCTCCCACATAAGCTGTAGCTGCTTAGCCACTGACCCAGACAGCTTCCTAAGCTGAGGATAAACAGTCACTAAAAGTGTCCCCATGCTGCAGTGTGACCAAGGAGGGGACCATTTCACCTGCAACTGTCCCCACCGTTCTCTCTCCCAGGGGGACTGGAAGAGTTTGGGGGGAATAGCGAGGCTGGGATCAGCAGTCTTCAGAGGGCAGCCAGTCCAGAACTCTCCATCCTGAGGGGATGGGAGACCAGGGAGGGGAGGGAGGGTCATGTCAGGTGTTTACTGGACCGGTTTCCTCTCCTTGGGGCCTTTCTCTGCCTTGTTTTCCTTCGAGTATGGCTTTATCCATCAGCTCCTTTATCCAGCTGTCTGTCCAACGTTTGTTTCACTCTTTTAATTGAAACCCTAACCATCCCCGGAGGCCAGCTAAGATGTCTCTTGGAAGAGGTCTTAGCTGAGAGGCCGCAATTGTTCTGGGTACAAGAAAAACCTGGGAAGCTTGTAAAAAAAAATAATGTGCAGAGTTCTGTCCCTTGTCTTTCATTGCAACCTACCCTGCCCTAGAGTACAAGCCTCCCCCACCTAGAAGATTCAGACACGGGGGTCCATAGACATGCGTTGAAGACCCTGTCTTAACTCATGGGGCTGCTAGGGAGGACCCGTGGGTGACAGGTGTACTGTGTGACAGCCACACACCCCTTGTCCTCTCTGGGCTTCTCTTTCGCCCTCTGTTCTAACATGCTGGGCTCTTCCCAGTGGTTGTGGCGGGAAGTGCCTTGTGAGCCGTGAAAAGGGGAATCAGGGCAGGTGCCAGAGGGGATCTGACAGGCTGAGAAGGGTTTTGGGCTTCAGGGGACAGGTCAGGAGGGGCGTGCCCTTATGTCAGGGGAGGAGGCAGGCTGGGAGCCCTGGTTAGAGTGGGCTGTGTCCCTGGTGTTAGGCCCCACTGGCTGAGGGGCAATCCGCTATGTGGTTCTGTGACAAGTAGGCTGAGGCTTCAAGTGCAGGCCCAGACAAGCCATTTACAGATGGTAAACTGAGGTACATATGTCACATATGAGTGCGTGGAAAGTTGGGCCTGGACTCCAGGTCCTTTGCCTCCCTTGCAAGGCCACACTCCTCTGTTCCCACCTCCTGTGCAGGTCACTCAGCTGGGACAACCATCTGATTGTCTGTGATGACCTCGAGGCAAGGGCTGGAAAAAGTGAAGCCACTATCGTCACAGCTACCCTGGAGGCATGAAACCGGTTGAGTGTGCAAATTACCCCTCAAACATCCTACATCTTTTTTTTTTTTTTTCCCTTAAACTGTCTCTGATGGGCCAGCTGCCTCTGTGCCCGTTTCCGCCTGGCACTGGGCTTCACACTCTTTATTCTGAGAACAAAGCTTCCTTCTGATGGTCTTCCTGCTGACAACAGGAAAAGGGCAGGCGTGGCACTGGGCCTCCCTCCTCTTGCTGGGAGCATGGGGCAGCCTTTGTCAGATGCCAGACCCCTGGCCGCTCTGGGGGCTGGGAGGGAGGGCAGGGGCAGCCTGGTCCATTTTCCCACTAGTGACAGGAGCCACCCGTGGGCCCATCTGTCAGACCCAGAAGTTCTGCTTCAGTAGCCAAAAGGGTTGGCAAAAGTGCCAACAGGGACCAATGTCATTGTCCTGTTCTGGTCCAAGCAGTCAATCGTCCCAAGACAGGATGGGGAATTGGCGGGCACAGCTCGTGTGACAAGCCCCTGGATTTTAGGTAGCACAGGTGGAGTATCAAACAGGCCTCCAAGTCACCCTGGTCTCATCTCCTAGGGGGCTGCAGAAACCGAAAGGTGTGTCCAAACGAGGAAGGTCATAGTCCCTTGTTTAGCAATTCTATTTAAGCATCTTCATTGTTCCAGAAACTTTTCCAGGCACTGGGGCACAGTGGTGAACATAACAGACCAAGTAATTCCCTGTTTGGGGTGTGGGGCTGACATTCTTGTGATGGGATCGTATCAATAAATCAGCAAATACTAGCTCAGCGCTAGCTATTTGTCAGGTAGTGAGAAGTGCCTGTAAGCAAGATAGAGGCGGGTTGAGGGCAGAAAGTGTGATTGGAGGAGTGGCTGTGCTGTGTCAGGCAGTGGTCTTGGCAAGTCTCTGGTAAGGGGTCAGTAGACTCCAGCAGGGAGCCGGGGAGCCATGGGGTATCTGGGGAAGAGCATTCCAGGCAGAGGGGAACAGCATCGCAAGGATGGGGAAGCAGGAGGATGCAGGGTGTGCTTGGGGAATAGCGAGAAGCCTGGTGCTGCTGGGCAGGAATAAGAGCCCTCCTGGGGGGGAGGTGGGACCTCCTGGCCCACGGGGAGGACTTTGAGAGGGATCATGCGGGCTGTCATGGGGAGAAGGGACAGACGTGGAAGCAGGAATCTGGCCTGGAGGCTGCTGCTGTCACATGGATGAGGGGGAAACCTCAGTGTGAGGTTGGTCAGGGAGTCAACCAGGAGTCGGATTCGGGGTTGATTTTGCAGGATGAACCAATGGGTTAGATGTGGGGTGTGAGAGGAAGAGGGTGTCGATGGTGAGGTTTCTGGCCGGAGGACAGTGTTGGCATTTACTAATGTGAGGTAGGAGGTTGGTGCTACCCTGCAGTAGGGGGCACATGGGTAGAGATTGGCCTGGGCTTTGGTTTCCCCTCCTGTACCTGGAAGCATTGCGCTGGCCCAGGGTTCTGAGGTGGCAGGGAACGCTTGAACAGGCCACATAGCACAGTGGTTGACAACCTGGACTTGGAGTTTAGGCGTAGAAGTGAACCCTTTCTCTGCCAGTGGCATAGCCTCTTGGCTGTGAGACTCCGGGCTAGTGACATGACCTCTCTGAGCCTCTTTTCTCATCTGTGAAAATGGGTGAACCATCGTACCTGTGCCACAAGGTTACTGTGAGGGTTAGCTGAGAAAATATGCACAGAGGACTTAGCAAAGGCCCTGGCACGTCGCACGCCCAGTTCACAGGCTGCTAGTAGCAGAGACCTGTGTATTTGGTCAGGTGAGGGGGTTTGGCCTGGTGTGTGGTGGGAGCCATGGAAGGTTATTGAGTAGGAGCATGTTACTCCTGGGGTTTGCGGGGGCAGCTGTGAGTGGAGACTTGGGTCCTCATGGCAAGTCCCTGAGCCCCTTCCACCGGCTGAGTGAGAACACCGGCTGGCCCTGACAGGCTCTCCCACCCTTCCCCTGAGGGTCTTCACTGGCTTGGTGTGGGCAGCCCCTGCCTTGCCCAGGTCCCTCAGGATGGGGGCGGTCATTTCCCCTAAGGTCTCCTACAGGACCACTTGTCTCTACATCCCAGTAGATGACCTCAGGGAATGGGAGGGAAGGGCATTGAGGGGTGGGTGATGTTGAGGGGATGTGAGTTGCATGTCGGGCTCTGGACAGGGCGGCAGGGGCAGGGCAGGCCTGGAGTGGCATTCCACTGGGCACTTGGGTGTGACCTCGGTTCTTGGTTTGGGTCCAGGTTGGATGGACTTGCTGTTGTGGAGCCATGGAAAGGTTGACAACGGCGGAATGTGGCCTCCTCAGGACCCACACTTCAGCGGTGCCCAGGCATGCCGGCCGGCCCGTGCCTTTGCAAGCCTGTTTCCCAGCAGCTGAGCCATGCCAGGATGGCCAAGGACACTTTAGAGTCTCCCAGGGCTCGCAGCCAGGCCGTCACCAAGCATTGCTTGTTTTTCCAGGATCCAAGCGTTTTGAGGGCTGGAGGGGGCTCTGGAGATATTCCAGGGACTTTTCTCAACAGCTGGGTAAATTGAGAGAGCAAGGCACTTGACCAAGGTCTCACAAGGCCGCCTCCCTCCTATCTGTCACCTCCCTCTGTTCCCATGTCTTTTGCTCAGACTCCTGGCCTCCTGCCCAGACCTTTGTAACAACCTCCGTCTTGTGGGCTCTCCAAGAGCTTTGTTTGTCCTGCTATTATCATAATCTTGCTATAACCTGCCATGCACACATGCTATTTGATTGCGTCTCCTGGCCCCTCGAGTCCCGGATAGAGCAATGCAGCACAGAGGTCCTGAGCTCCGGCCTCAGAGCCAGACTGATCTTGGTTCGAATCCCAACTCTGCCCTTTCCTAGCTTGGTGACCTGGGGCAAGTTATTTCATATTTCTGAGCCTCAGTGTCTCCATCTGTGAAATGAAAACAGTAACAGCACTTAATTTAAGAGGGTAGTGTGATGAGTAAGTGAGATAATATCTGAAGTCCTGGGTATAATACCTGCACAGAGTGAACTCTCAACGGTGGTCATTTATGCTGGGTGCACTGAAAAGTCAAGGGCATGGAGGGGAAACAAAGCCCTGGGCCAGGAGCTAGGAGATACGGGCTCCAAGTTCACGCTCCAGCACTGCCTCACTGTGTGCTTTTGGAGAAGTCACGGCTCCATGAGGAATGCCACTTTCCTCGTTTGAGAAAGTGAAGGACGGTCCCGCTTTCCTATAAAGTCATCATGTGATGCCAAAGCAGCGTTTGTGAAAAAGCTTTGCATCTGTGTAATGATTTAAAAATGGCACGGCGGTGGCTGTGGTGTGCGGCTGGTGCTGAGGGCATTGTAGCCACAGTGGTGGACAGCTGGCGTGGCTGCAGCCTGGTCAGCCTGCAAATGCTCAGCGCCCACACGCTTCCCATCCCCGCCTGCTCTAGGCCTCCACCAGCCTGCCTTTCCCATTAGCCTCAGCATTGCGCGTGGGAGGCACAAAGACCCAACGGCCTCCTCCAGGCCCTGGTGGGTTTTGGGTGATCTGCGGCTGAGGCTGTGGAATGCAGGCATTAAAGCCAGACCCAGGCTTGAATCTCAGCTAAGCACGTCCCAACTGGGAGCTTGAGCAAGTTGCTAAATTTCCATGAGCCTCAGTTTCCACATGTGTAAGATGAGGCCCTGCTGAAGTGGAGCCAAGTATTAATATTTAGCAAAGGGCCCAGCACCCAGTTACATAGTCAAGGCTATAGAGTGTGTTTTCCGCCTGGGGCGTGGTGACTGGTGGGTTTATGGGTGCCGCGCGTCGGGTGCCCCTGTGCGCATTTCTGGGGATGAGCTGTGGAGGTCAGTTATGCTCCCTACGAATCGCCCAGCTTAGAGTTAGGAGGGCCCTGGGAGCCACCTGGCACTATTCCATTTACAGGTGAACAAAGCAAGGCCCAGAAAGGAGCCGTGAGAGGCGCTTCCCTGAGGCCACAGTGCCAGGTGGGGACTAGTGAGGCCCCTAGAGCCAACCCGAAGGAGCCTTCACGTTCAGGTGTGTGAGGTGGTGCTCACTCCCAGCCTCACGCGGCCACACGACAGCCCCTGAGACGGAGAGCCTCCTGAACACCCGCCTGCTGCCTCGCTTGTCTTACCCCCGCGTGCTCTAGGACTAGAACTCTGGTCTCCTGACCCTGTGAACTGGTCCCTGTTCCCTGGGGGAGCCGGGACACCTGCGAGGCACCTTCTAGAGTCTCCCCGAGGCCCCTGGGCCCCATTAAAAGGAGCCCGCCATATGTAGGTCACCCGGCGCTGTTTGCTGTGTCTCTGCCTACCTGTCTGTGCTCCAGAGAAAGCGAGGACCCCTGCCCACTGCCCCTCACCCCTGCTCCCTTCCCTGCCCGCTGTGCCTCTGTGTAAGCATGTTGAGCCCCTCACCACCGAGGTGTGTTGGCAATGGATTCCTGTTGAGGTGACAAGCCCCAGGGAGCCTGGAAGACGAGGCCACTGTCAAGTGGGCCTTGGATCTCATCTGGCCCCCGTGTTGTGCCCACCAGGCCTCCAGAAGTAGTTCCAAGTGCCTCAAAGCTTCCCCTCTCTCTCTGTCACTCCCAGCACACCTGGCTTCCCTCCGTTCTGGCCACAGGGCCTGGAGCCTTTAGATTCCCCAAGGCTTTTGTGTCTTCCAGCTCATGGGGCTAGTCTCCCTATCACCACCGTTGGGCCTGCTGGCTGGGCCTCAGGTGACTTGTTAAGAGGTGGCCAAGGCTGCAGGCTGACCCCCTTCAGGGGTTCCTGGAATTTACCAGGGGCTGCCCTCGTGGTGTGACGTGAGGGGTCCTTGAGCAGTCACCCCCGTCTACGTCCCCTGGCTCCACGCACACAAGCATACCAGCTTTTTTTTAAATCTAGTTCTGCCGTGGGGCCCGACATTCTGACCTGAGCGAGTTGCCTGGTGCTCTCCTTGGCGTCCTCCGCAAAGCCAAATGCCCTTGCAGGTAGAAGCTCGTACATGCTTGCTGCTGAGAAGTAAACCCCGCCCAGCCGGGCTCCTCTCCAGCTGCCTGTGTGACCGTGGCCCGGCTGCTGCTCCTCTCTGGGGTTGCTAAGGCCCTTTTCAGCTCTAGCACCTGACACGGTGGCACAGGTTTGGCCCCTCCACACCGGCAGTCATCCTCCCTCCTCCTGTGCAGGGTGGGGAGCGGGAAGAGACCAGCAGGTACCCTGGGGTAGGGCAGCGACCAGAAGCCAGGGTCACAAACGCCTTGACCACCAGCTGGCCCTGACAGGGATTATCAGTCCTTCCTCCTCATCTCGGGACAGGTGGGAAAACTGAGGCCTGGAGCGGGGAAGGGCCTGGCTTAAGGTCACAGAGGACGTCAGAACTATAGCCAAAGCCAGGTTCCGCTTGCTGCCAGTGAGGGCTCCTTCACCCTGGTGCCACCTTTCTTGAGAGGGACCGGGGGGCCCATCAGCATGAAGGTCAGGGATGTGCTTTCTCTTCTTGCATGGAAGGCACCTCCAGGCAAGGGTCCCCTCCCTCCTGCTGTGGGGATCCCTGCGTGGGGGGCTGAATTGGGCAGGATATTCTGTTCCTGATATCCAGGAGGTAGAGGCTGGTGGCCTTTGACAAGGGACATGGTGGAGGTTGGGGGCTGGAAGCTTCCAGGAACATAGTTGGTGGCTCAGGGTGCTCTAGGGCCACCACCCCACCCCCCTTCCTCCCAGGGAGGGGACTGGGCCAACAGTAATGCCATTTGTCCAGGCTCTGGGATTAGGTGTGGCCGAGTTAAGTGAGGAGTGTGGAGCCATTGAGAGGACGGGGCGAAGTGAAGCGGAGCTGAGCCGCAGCTGCCTGGAGCTCTGGTGGGTCTTGTCATTTTCTTCCAGCCTCCCCATACCCTCCGACCACGGCCCCCTGCCGTCCTCCCTCCTGTCCAGTCCTCCCATGTCTGTCTGGATGGATGTGTACATGCACTGTGTGCATGTTCATACCCACACAGGCAGGGCCTGCGTGTAGAGGTTGGGGCAGGCAGGCCCCGGAGCCTGGCGCTGGGTTCTGTCTTCCTTCAGGACCAGAAGCAGGTTCCTCCAGGGTCTCAGCCCGTGGGGCCACCCAAGGGCTGACCGGACAGATTCCCGATGGAGGAGGGATGGGAAGGAAGAAAGAACTCAGTTTCTCTTGCAGCTTCTCCTGACAGCTCTGCAAGTCCACAAATCCACCTGAAGCCAACAGGTCTGCAGGTTAAAGATTTACTGCAAGGCCATGGGGAGAGCTGGAATGGCGGGGTTCTCGGGGTGCTCAGAAGCTATATTCCTGGTTCTGTCCTGTCTAGACCTTGAGAGCCACGGCTAGAGGGCCCCCTCCAGGGTTTTCACATTCTTAACTTGGGGACCAGTCACTACCACCCTGAATTTGTATGGATGTGGCACCTGTCTGGGGGAGAGTGACTAGCAGTCTTCATTCTCAAAGGGCTCTGTAACCCCAGAGGGTCGCAAAGGTCTGGTCTAGTCCATACCTCATTGTTTGAGGAGACAGAGGCTTGGAGGCCAGAAGGATCATGCCCTGAGGCACAAAGGGAGCCAGTTGGAGGCATTAGGAGGCGGATGCGGGCTCCAGGCCCACGTGGATTTTGGCTTCTGCATCCATGAGGTAGGTTGAGGCCCCTCAATATGCCTGCTTCTCGGAATCTCTCGGGGCATCTGATGACTTGGGGTGAGCATGTGGGAGGGCAGGGGCTGACCTGCCTTTTGCGGCTCCTCTGCAGGGGGGTCAGATGGGGAGACACGGGGGCCACGAGAAACCTGTTTCTGCTTCATCAGAAATACGTGATAAATAAATGAGGTCACGACTGGGGAGTGCAGCAGACCCGTGAGGCATGCTGGGTACCATTGTTCTTCTCGGCTATTACCTGAGATCTGTTTCTGACCCTCACTCCTGCATCTGTCCTCTTCCTTAGCATGAGGCCTCTCTGCTTGGGGCATGGAGGCAGCTCCTCTTTCTCATGTGAGGTACCTGCCTGCCTGCCCGGGATGACAGAGGCCCCTGGGACAGGGAAAGGTGAGGATCTTCTGGCTGAGGTCTGGCCTCTCTAGAGACCTGTGGTACCCCTTGTGCCAGTGAAGGCTTCCATATTGCAGGAGAAGCTGGGTCAGCCTGCCTTTAGCAGCCGGGGCTGGTCACCTGCAGGAGCTGCTCTCTTGAGTAGGCTGAGCTGCAGACCTTCCTCAAGAATGGTGTGGAATGCTGGGCAGCAGGACCATCTAGGGGTTACAAGCAGAGGCTCCAAGGTAGGCTGGCTTGGGGCCATGTAGATCCACCTCTGCCAAGCTGTGTGACCTGGAGTCAGTGACTTGTGCTCTCTGAGCCTAGGTTTCCTCATCTGTAGAGTGCACAGGTCAGTGACAGCACCTTTCCTCGCAGGGTATGAGTACTGGGTGTGATAAATCAGGGGAAGCTCTAAGCACGGCCTGGGTGTGGGGCTGCTGAGTTACCAGGAGCTGTCGCTGCTGGCTGCTGGCTGCTGTCAGTAAGGGAGGTTAGGGTCTCTGCAAGGAAATACCTTTCTATTCCTTTTGAACATCTATGATTCGAGCTTAAGGAAAATAGTGAGGCTCCAAGGTAGGGATGGATTTGACTGTGTTCATAGACAGATTTGGGGGTTGGGTGGAGAGAGCCCTGTTCTGGGCCCTCTGACGGGCCTGCCCACCTAGGCCTGTGTTGGGAGCTTCAGGGAGGCTGGCGAGGAGCCTGTCCTTGGGACCAGAGGGCAGCTGGTCCCCAAACTGTTCCCACTGCACCCCTCCCCCAAACTGTCTTGTTTGTTTGCTCTGTAAACCCTTTCTTCAGAGCTGGTGCAAAGGTAAACTCTCAACTCGGCTCCATTGGATGAAAGACAAATTCTCAACAAGCGGGTCTAAGTTCCTGAGGTTTCTTGCTGGGCATCCCCTACGGGGGAACCCACAACAAATCCCGGGTTGAGAACCTGGGAGCAAACTGGGGCTTTATGCTTTGTTTGCTTGTTGATGGATGGATGATTTGTGGTTCTGCTTCCAAGAAGGATCATTAGAGGCTGCTTTTATGCTAAAATACACATAAAATGGATGAAAACAAAAGCAGAAAGAGCACCATTCAAAGGGAGCTGTGAATGGAATGTGTGGGGTGCTGTGGGGAACACGCAGGACCCACGGTACTGAAGGATGGTGGAGCCCACGCTCCCGAGCCAGGAAGCTCTGTGCTGAGACTCCCGGTCACCCACTCGTAAGCCCTGGTCACCCATTCCTTGGTCACTGTGGCAACTAATGGCCTCTTCTGGGCCTCAGTTTCCTCACCTGTAAAATGAGTGGAAAGTAGGTCATGGTGCTGAAATAAGAGTGAAGTAATAGTACGCAGTGCAGGCTTATCGGGTCCAACGAAAGGACGTTCATGTTATTAACGCACTTAGCATGGAGATACCTCATAGCAGGCACACAGGGCTCTGGGGCACCTACTATGGTAGGTGACCACTTCTGCCTTGGAAAGCTTCCGGGGAAGTTGTGCTTGGTTGTGAGAGGAGCTGACATCTGACAGCGTAAATCCGGCATTGCCTGGTGGGATGCAGAGCAGGAGAGCTCATGGACGACTTTGAAATCCTGGCTGAGGCTGGCCTTGGAGGGAGTTGGGCAGGGTTTCCGTGGACAAAGAAAATGGGCCAAGGCAGGTGGGGGTGGGGCAGGCCTGGCCAGCAACCCCAGGGGATCTTTTTCTCTCCCTGGGCCTCTGTTCCCGGGTGCTCACTGCAGGGCGAACCGCTCACTCTGCGGCCCTGTGACTGAGTCAGACGGCTGACAGGCCCTTGGTGGCAGCCCTGGACTCCTGAGTGACTGATGGGCAGCAGCTTGGCCCTGGGCCAGGCAGCACTGCGGGGCTGTGGGGGATGGGGTGGGCAGCGAATTCCAGCAGAGGCGGGATTTGCTTCTGGTCCGGCCTCGCAGGGGTGTAATTGCACTGGAGAAACTCCCGCACGGCTGGGAAGCAATTGTGGAAGGTTTTCCCGGCTGTGCTGTACGTGGTGGGTGGGGCAGGCTGGGGCAGGGTGGCGATGAGGTGTGGCTGGGTCGTGGGTGGTGGCGTGACTGTGCTGGGGGTGTGACATCCTGGGAGGGGCTGGGTCAGCTGTGGGGAGTGGCGCTGGGTTTGCATGTGGGGACACCAGAGTCTGGCATGTGGGCTGCCCTCCTCCCTCAAGCCCAGTGCCCAGTCCCATGTTCTGAGTGGGCGTGCAGGGCCCTGTCTGCACCTCCTCTCAGCTCCCCAGCCCATACTTGTGTCCAGATGCCTGTGATGGCACCACGTGAACATGTCAGCACCCATGTGGATTTGCCTGTGCATTTGTATGCATGTGTGTCCAGGGGATGTAGAGGACATAGTCAGGAATGACCCAGGCACAAGTCACATCTGGGCCGGGCGAGCATGTGGGACTGCGGGGATCGCCCTTCATTCACCCACCCTGCAGCTGCAGCACACCAGGGACCACCACCCTGTATCCTCAGGGCCCAAGACCATGCTTGTCCCCCTAGTGGTGTTCCGAAGTACAGAGGGAGGGAACGGAGCGACCATCTGCTTGTCCCTGACTCCCAGTGTGCTCCCCTTCCTCTCTTTCTGGACCCACTCGTCATTTGATGTGTGGCCCTGGGCCAGTTCCTTCCTGAGCCTCAGTTTCCAAGTCTGTTAAGTGGATAATCGTTTCATTAACCTGTGTCACTGTGTGCCAGGCACGGAGCTGTCTTACACACATCATGTCAGTCTTGGCAGCAGCCCCTCAAGACAGAAGTAGCATAAACCCTGTTCTATAGATGGGGAAACTGAGGCTCAGAGAGGTTGAGCGATGTGCTCAGAGGTCACGGGCTCGTAAGTAAATGGAGGCCTGATTCAAGCCCGGCAGGTTGGCTGCAGTCTGTGCCCTTCACTGCCACATTATCAGCCAGTGCATTGCTGCCTCTCCACTGGTGGGCAGAGGCCCATCCTAGGAGGCCTGCTGCACACAGGCGGTGCCAGGCACCTGCAAGTTGCATATGAGGTGCACTTCCCCACGAAGGGCACAGAAAGCTCAATCTCAGAGCCTCAGCTGCACTCCTGCTGCCCACCTGCCCTCCCAGGGCAGAGCTGGACCCCCTCCCCAGCTCCAGCTTCAGCCAGCTTAGTCTCTGAGACGGTCCACGGACCTCTGCCTCCTTTCCCTCGGAGTCCTAGAGAGGACTGCAGGGGAACCAGAGCATTTTGGAGTTGGGGGATAGGGTAGGGAGTGACTTTCAACTCCAGAGCAGTGGCCACAGTTACTGTGGTATTTCCCGAAAGTGCAGCGTTGCCATGGCGTCTCCATGACGACCAGAGCATCTCATTCATTATCCTCAGCACCTTGGCAGGGAACGCTGGGCCCAGGGCTGGGAGAGCTCAATGGGAGCCGGGCTGAGGCCCCTCATGCTGTCTCCCATCCCAGCCAAGGTTCCCCTGCGGCTCTGCAGCTGGCTCCCTCTCATGGGGTCTGGGTTCAAATTTCACCTCTGCCACAGGTTAGCTGTGTGATTTGAGGCAAGTGACTTAATCTCTCTGAGCCTCATTTTTCTCAATTGTAAATGTGAATAATGATAATATTAGTTGTAAAGATTAAATGAGAGGAGCTTATATAAAAGTGCTCTGCACAGGGCTAGGCTCATGGTAAATGCTCTCAATACATGGTAGTAGTTAAAATGACAATAATAATCATAATGGTGTTTTTACTATTATTTTTGTTATAGAAATCCCTGTGTTTTATGGAGGAACGACACACCAAATTTGAAGTCAGGAAGGAAACCTGTTAGAGTCAACATTTAGCGGTTTCCTGTGTGTCTCCTTTTCTGGAAATTGGGAATAATCACAGCTGGTCATTCCTTCGTCTCCTGAGTGCTCAGTAAGGACCTGTGTCTGGGGAACGTTGTGGGAGCTCCCAGGTTAAATCAGGCATGCCCCTGTCCTATCGGGCTCCCAGGCATGTGGCGAAGGGGAAGAAAGGGAAATGGTATTTGGGGAGAACCTGCCCATGCTGAGGTCGGGAAGTCCTGATCCAGCCCAGAGTCATGTGTGGAAATGGTCGAGTCTGTTGTGCGTGGACCACACATTCGGTGCACCCGGGGCTGGAAGGAAGCCAAGTAAGGGAAGGAGTTTGGCCGTGGACTGTGTTAACTGGGGAATACCCAGGCAGGGGCTCTTGGTGCCTCAGCTGATGGTGGCCAGTGGGGATGTATGCCCAGTGTCACCAGAGAAGTTAGAAGCTCTGACTCTTATGTGAAATCTCCTGATTTAAAAAATGTGACTAACTAATCTCAAATGAAAGAAAAATGGTGTGGGAGTCAAAGAACATGCACCTTTGTCCCGCTCTGGCCTGAGGGTGCTGGTTTTGCGCCTCCTGCTATGGAGTGGGGATGGGGTGGGGGCCTGAGCCATGGGACGTGGGGGCAGGAAGGGTGTTGGTGTGTGGGGCGATGATGCTGAAGCTGGGGTCCTGAAGGATGATTAAGTGTACCAAGGGGTAGGGGCGGGCTTCCAGGCCCTGGGAACTGCATTAGAAAGGCCCAGATGCATGCCCAGGGTTGGTGACTTGGCTGGGCGAGGCTGGTGATGTGTGCAAGGCCAGGCAGGCCCTGGGTGGGAGGGGTGGTTGAGGTCTCAGCCCCCAGCTGTCCTGGAGGTCTTGGTGGCTCCAGGGGTATTAGAAGCCCCCTAGTTTTCCATCCTTTGATTCACATGGGTTCTGGACTGCAGGTGGGTCTGGAGGGCATTGAATGGGTGGCACCAGGCCTTCGAGGGGACTGCATTGCTTAGAGACCCCCCCACCGCCCCCCCTAGCCAGCATACTGGTGGCCAGACTTTGTTGACAAAACAACTGGCTCTCCTCCCTAGGGCATTTGGACTTCTTTGGGGACAGAGGCTGGTTGGCTCACTCTCTGATCCCTTAACCCTCTCTCAGGCTTGAGCCTGGGCTGTACCATGGCCTTCTTTCTCCCCAGCCTCCTGGCCTCCAACCATCTGGCTCCTTCCCTATCCCTCCAGTTCCTGGGAAAGGCCACAGCCTCTGAAAATAGGGATTCAGGATTCCGAGGGTTGTTAGAGAAGAGGGGGAGGGAGGGAGGGAAAGAGAGAGAATGAATGTGCAGAGCTCTACAGTGTACTGTGGGCTCAGTCACCCACATGGTGAGTCCATGAAAGACACAGGACGGCATGATATAGCTGCTGCCCCTTAGCACTGAGCACTAGCATGGTTCTGAGTGCTTGATATGTACCCACTCATTTAATGTTCACAGCTTTGGCAACTATGTCAAGTTTTCCTGTTTTACAGATTAGGAAACTGGGGCACTGAGAAATGAAATAACTACTGGGTAGTTGGGCTGGTTTTGAACTAAGCCACCGGGCTCCAGTCTGCACGTGTAATAGAGCTGAGGGCTTAATTCCGTGGGTGGGCTTAGGGACACGGGGTCCAGACACTGTTAGAATGTTTTCTAGCATATGTGCATTTTTTTGATGGGAAAATGGTATGAGATTCCCACAAGGGTCTATGACCCCCAGATGCCTGAGACTCTGCTGGCTGCATCATTACCACACATGCAAAAAGGCTGTGAATGCAATAGACGGAGGGCCACGGCCCACAGCTCCCAGACCCGCGGGGGCGATGAGGGTGGGCAGGTGCCCGCAGGCGTGGGTGGCAGGCAGGGCACCGTCCCACCCTACTGTGCTCCTGTCCTGGCCCCAGGCCAAGGGGTGGGGCTCCGTGTGGCTGAAGGGCAGAGGGCTGCCCTTATCAGTTAGAAACAACGGGACGCAAGTGCCCCTTGGGTATAAACAGGACCAGTCACCCCAGCCCTCCTGCCTCCACCCGGGAAATTTGCGCCTTCTTGCCTGCTCTCAGTTGGAGCTTCAGAGCCTCCGGAAAGCTCCGCACCCCCCTCATCTCCAAGCTGTGGTGTAAGCCCCTCCTCCCCCCTGCCCCGATCAACGCTTGTCCTTCTGGTCAGTTCAGGTACCACTTCCTCCAGGAAGCTTTCCTCTGTTCTCTCCCCTCCAGGGGTGTTAGGGGGCCCTCAGGCCTGCCTGCACTATAGGTGCCTGTCCTCTTAGTGGCCTCAGCTTCCCCGTGGGGCTGGCACATGATAGGTACTGAATTATCAGAGGTGCAAGAACCCCCAGAGATCACCTGGCCCAAGCCCGTCTCTAACAGGCAGGAAGCCCAGAGAGGGGTAGGGTGTGCTTGGGGTCACACAGCATGTCAGGGCAGAACGGGGAGCAGATTCATTTTATACCCCTGCCTCTTGTTTCTGAGCACACCTTTTTAAAACACTTTCTTATTTTCACAAAAAAGTAGTAAATGATTATTGTACAAAATGTAGGAAACAAACAAAAAGAAGAAAATGAAAGTCTCTCAGAGATGATCATTAACTTTTTGGGGGGCTCCAGTACCTGTTTCTGGTCTATGCATAGAAATTTTTCCCCAAAATATGAACATGCATAGTGTTTTATATATATTTTCCGCTTTAACAATCTATATGGTAATTCTGTTTCTGCGTCAGTAAATGTTCTTCCTTGACATGTTGTAAATGACTGCCTGGTATGCCGTCACATGCTCGCATTATAATTGCTAGAGACAGTCCCCCGTTGTTGGGCATCTGCTGTTGTAAACATCCTTTGCTATTATAAACAGCACTGGGGCTCAGTACTGGGGTTCTATTTTTTTCTTTTAAGATTTATTTTATTGTATTTGACAAAGACAGAGAGAGACAGAGAGAAGGGGAAGGGCCCAGAGCAGTCTCCATAGTTGTACATCATCAGTTTTCAACAGGGTTTCCTTCCACACAGGTGGGCGGGGGCTGCGCAGGGTGAGAACTGGGCTGGGGGCCTCCCGCATGGGAGGCACGCCCCCTCGAGCCAGTGACCCAGCTGGGGGGGGGGGCGAGAACCAAACTGGGGGTCTCCCTCATGGGAATCATACCCCAATTCAACATATGGGTCTGCAGGGGCCAGGACTGGGATTCAATCCTCGGTCCCTGGGGCTGCAAAGCAAGTGCTTAACCCGCTGAGCCATCCCGGCTTCCTCAGGGCTCTATTTCTGTGGGGAAATCTTCACACACTTCTGCAATTACTACCTCTAGGATAAGCTCCTAGACATGTAATTGTTGGGTCTCTGGTGTGTTCCCGCTCTGAACATACCATATAGTCTTGGAGCTGAGAGGGACTTTGAAGACCTTCACGCTCAAGTCCAGGTCTGAGGTTTATATTCCCAGCCTGGCTACACTACCCAGGCCCTGATACTACCTTCGGTCCCTGTCCCCATCCCAGTCCCCATGGGGAGCTCTCCTGGAAGCTTTCAGCAGCTGCTTCCGCTCACATTGAAGGCAGACTGGAGGGCTGTGGTGGGTGTGCTATTTGGAGTGAGGGTATTGGGGCCTTTGTGCAGTGGGTGTGGGGGTGTGGTCTTCATGAACTCTCCAGGGAGACTGCTACAGGTGGCAGGTCCTGGGTTGGGGGTCAGCTGAAGTTGGAAGAAAAAACCCTGACTTCTGGCTACCTGGGTGGACCGAGGCCCAGCGAGGGAGATGACCCCCACCTGCTGGCCCCTTGGCAAGCTTGGGGTCCTGGTGTGTGTGCCTGTGGGCAAGTGTCCTGAAGACAAGAGATTCCTGTTGCATTGGGGCAAATAGTGACCACTGCCCTTTCTTAAGTGTTGCCTGTGCCAAGTTCTTCAGATGTTGTTGGGGTGGCTATTTTACAGATGGGGTCACTGATGTTTGAGAGGAGCCTTCTAGCATAGCCAAGCCACACATGCCTCATAGCCCTGGGTGTGCATCCTGGCTTGACTGCTCTGCCTGAGCCTCAGTCTGCTCATCTGTTGGATGGGGCTGCTGGGTCCTTTTAGGGAGAGAAATGGGTGGGGAAGTACTGTGGGGGAGGGGCAGGTGGGGAGGATGCGGTGTTCAAGCATGATGTGGCATTCTGCCTCGAGTTCACAGGCCTTGTGAGTGTTTATTGTCTCACTTCTTCCCATTACCGAACTTTTCTTGGTGTTGTCTTAGACTCTGATAATTATAATAAATAGGAACTGCCCTTATAGACACCAGATGCGAGGTGCTACTCTAAGTGATTCATACACATTATTAGACTTAATCCTCAGCCTCTCTTGTGAGGTGGGTACTATTGTCAGCTCTGTGTCACAAATGGGGAAACTGAGGCTCAAAGAGAGATTAAGGAGCTTAGTCCAAATAATGCAACCAGGTTGGGCAGCAGTCCTTGAACTTGGACCCGCCTAGGTCAGGTCCTATGTGTGCAGAGTCAGCAGACCCTGCCTCCAAAAAAAAAGCCCAAGCTCTGATTCTTCACCTTCTGACTCTTCTCTCCACAGCCTTGGCCCCGGGGGCCCCACCAACCAAGCAGCATGCGGCACCCCCGGGCCGGCCCAGCGACCTCCGGCCCACTGCCCGGCCCCCACAGGAGACCCTGATGCCCGGGGGCGCTTCTGCTGCACACAGGACCACGTGGGGGTTTGCCATGGTGACATAAAGGGGCGAGGAGGAAGGAAGGAGCGCAACCAGCCTGCGGACTGCGCCCCTGGCTGGGAGGAAGGGCCGGCGGCCCACATCCTCCGCTCCTGCTGCCCACTGAGGCCCTCGCCTGCTACGTGTCTGTGAATCTGTTGGTCAGTGGACAACAGCTCCGGTCTCCTCCTGCGTGGGGCCTTGGGGTGGCCAGGGCAGGCAGGGCCTCTGGGGGCCGAGGTCTCGGGGACCAGGATGCCCACCCCGGCTCGCCTCCGCAGGCTGTGTCGGCACGTGTCCCCACAGGCTGTCCTTTTCCTGCTGTTCGCCTTCTGCCTGTTCAGCGTCTTTGTCTCCGCCTACTACCTGTATGGCTGGAAGCGGGGCCTGGAGCCCTCGGCAGATGCCCCCGAGCCTGACTGTGGGGACCCGCCACCCGTGGCCCCCAGCCGCCTGCTGCCACTCAGGCCCGTGCAGGCGGCCACCCCTTCCCGCACAGACCCGCTGGTGCTGGTGTTTGTGGAGAGCCTCTACTCGCAGCTGGGCCAGGAGGTGGTGGCCATCCTGGAGTCGAGCCGCTTTAAGTACCGCACGGAGATCGCGCCTGGCAAGGGGGATATGCCCACGCTCACCGACAAGGGCCGCGGCCGCTTCGCCCTCATCATCTACGAGAACATCCTCAAGTACGTCAACCTGGACGCCTGGAACCGGGAGCTGCTGGACAAGTACTGTGTGGCCTACGGTGTGGGCATCATCGGTTTCTTCAAGGTACGCATGGAGTGGGGTCCCCACGCAGCTGAGAGCTCCAGCTGAGTTCACGTCTCATTCCCACACGTGTTGGCCTTGTGCCCGGCTTTGCTCATCTGTAAAATGGGTGTGATGGGAGCACCTACGGCCCAGGGTGGTTGTGGAGGTTGAACGGGTGAGTGTTATATAGAGCACTTGGGGCACACTGTGTCTGGTGCCTAAAGGATTCGCTTTTATTAGGATAGCAGCACATGGCAGGAGCTTGCTTGCCCTGAGTGGGACCCAGCACAGAGCAGGCAGTTGCCTGCAGGAGGCCCTGTGGGTGGGTGTGTGGTCGGAGAGGATTTGCTCTGCTAGGTCCCTCAAAACCTGTTATGGCAGTCCTCCCAGGCGATGGGGTATGTCCCCATTGTGCAGATGGACAAACGGAGGCTCAGGAGGGTTGTTATGTAAGAGGGCTGTCCGGAAAAAAATCCAGCCATAAATGCCTCTGTTTTTCATATTACATGACTGGGTACTTTCCGGACAGCCCTCGTATATGAAGCTGTGCAGCCTCTAAGTGGGAGAGCCAGGCTTTGAACCCCAACTTAGCGGGTCTGGGCTCTGGATCCTGTGCTCCTTTCTCTTGTCTGTGGTGTGTGGTGGAATGCTCATGCCTCCTGAATCAGCCATTTTGCACTGGAAGAAAGAGCAATCCCGGGGGGCAGGTGAGCTGCCCTGGGCTCTGTGGGACACTCAGAGTGACTGCTGAGATCAGAGCCCTTGCTGAAATTGTCATGGAGAAACTGTCCTTGGAGAGGGGGAGGTGGGGGGTGGCTGGCTGGGGGACCCAGAGAACTCTGACCTGCCAGATGAAAGCGAACACTGGTTGGGACTCCAGTTGGGTGCCTGGGGACATGTGTTCCTTCATTCAGCAAATATTTACTGAGTTCTTACTGCCTCCCAGGTCCTGTGCTAGGCACTGCGGACACAGTGGGGATGGAAATGTGCAAAGTCCCTGCTGTCATAGAGCTGACGTTTCAGTGCCATGGGGTGGGGTTGGTGACAATGAGCAAATAAACATGCAATGTGGCAGACAGTGATAAACTGCAAAAAGAATAAAGCAGGGAAAGGACACAGGGGTGATGGGTATGGCAATTGAGATTGTTTTTGACGGAATGGCCAGGGAAGTCGTTCTTGATAAAGTGACTGAGAGGAAGTGTGGGAAGGAGCTGCGTGGCTCTCTGCGGGAGAAGGGCCTTCTGGCAGAGGGGTCAGCGAAGTGCACAGTACCGGAAGCAGGTTCTTGCTTGGGCCGAGTGGGGACAAAAGCAGGTGGTGGGTCAGAAGTGGCCCATGTCCACTGTCAGGTGACCACGCGTCCCCAGGTGTCTGTGGGCATCCGTGTGCGCTGCCCTGTGCTCAGGGCTGGGAGGAGCCTGCTGGAGTGGCAGGTCTCCCACAGCGTGTTCTTTCATGCACTAATGCAGCAGGATACCCTGCCACTCAAAGAGGTTTTGTGGGCCAGAAATTGAAGGCCCTTCTTAGCCCTGCAGTAGATAAACCGGGTGAGATTTGTTCCGCAACTGGCTTGATCACAAAACCCTTTACTTCACAGAGCACCCTCTGGGAAATGCTGGCCTGGTTTATGGCTTTATAGTGGCGTAAAGTAGACTGTCTTCATTGTCTGGCTTTTCTTTTCTCCTGGACTCTGTTCCCTTTCCTGCCAGGAACTTCATTACGTTTGAGTCAGAGCCCCAGGCCTGAACAACATCAGAATGGCTCAGCCAGCGCCATGCCTTGCCCTATATGCTTCACATGAATTAACTCATTTAACACGCGTAAACCGTCCTCCAAGGCAGGCAGGCAGCCTGAGAGGGCAGAAAATAAGGAAAGAGGGGTGAAGAGATGTGCCCACACTCACACCTCCAGTAAGTACAGATCTAGGATTTGAACCCAGGCCGTCTCTAGAGGCCTCAGTCTTAACCTCTGGGCCATGAGTCCAGGAATCTCAGATACCATTTATTTGGTAGAATTCGCATCCAAGGCCACATCCCGGTGCACAGAGCTCCCAGTTTCTGGGGTCATTGGATACAGTTGCACAGCAGAGCTTGGGTCCTAGCCAGTCCCCAATCCTCTGTCTACAGAACGCGAACATGAGGCCCAGGGACGGGCAGGGACCTGCTTGGTCTCAGTGGGGCCGGTGGCAATTCCAGGCTTTCCTGCTCTTCCTACCTGTGACGTTCTGCTCTTACGAGCGCCCTCTTGTGGTCAAGGTACACCTTTCAGCTCTCTGCAAGGCCCCCACACACCCACTCCCAGGGATCTGGAGACTCATCTTCCAGCTCCTGCTGGTGCTGGATTCCCAAGTCAGTGTGAGAGCAGGGGCTGAAAAGGCCAGACCCAGGTTGAAGTCTTTCTGTCACTTATAAGCAGAGTGACCTTGGGCATGGTACTTAACTCATCTGTAAGGTGGGGTTAATCCAGCTCCTGCTCGGTGGGCCTTGCTGAAGATAAAACAAGGCAGCAGGTGGGAGACACTCGCACAGTGCCTGGCACCTGGAGCCACCTCTAAGTGTCAGTGGCCATGCTCTGTCATCTCTATGTCCAGCAAACAGCGGCTGGTGGTAGCAGTTTTCCAGCTCTGACCACCCTGTGCTCATGTGGGGTCCTCGGGTAGGAGCTGGTCTTCATCAGTAGACTTTGTCCCTGGCACTGTTGTGCCTCAGCGTGCAATTCCTGGTGCTGTGGGGCTGAACACCTCCTGGCAGAGGGCTGGCAAGGGCTACCCGACCTCTTTTTTGTTTGCACAGTTGCTATGGGCCAGACACTCAGCTCATTGCTTTGCAAGCCTTGCCCTGTGTAATTCTCATGATGACCCTGTGAAGTACGGTAGGCAATTTGTGTGCACCTGAGGAAGGCTCCAAAGGGTGACACAGCTAGTAAGTCAGGACTTGACAGCCACACTCATGGCTTCTAACCCAACCACAGGTGAGCATGTCCGAGCAGGCTGACCTGCGGCCTGCAGAGGAGGTGTGGGGTTCCCAAGGTCATCAGCTGGCCACTATCTAAGTCTGTACTGGGCCTTTTGTTCCCAGATCAGGGCTTTCTTCCTCTGCCTGGCTGACCCCATTGGAAGATTCAGTGTCTGCTGAGTGAGTCCTCGGTGCTGAGGTGCAGGAGGGGTTCCCTTCCCGTGGGGTGAAGCCTGCAGTGGGGGTCAGCCTCGGTGATGCTGAGTCTTACTTTCCATTCCCTTCCCCAGCTGGTTTCTTTTATTGCCGACTGGAATGGACATAACGGCCAGCACCTTGGCTTTCTCCCTTCCTCAGTCTCCCAGCTGAGCAGAGGGCTGAGCTGCCAGTACCTGGCAGTCAGCTCAGGGTCGGGGCTTTGAAATGGGATCTCCCAGGGCCAGTGGCCCAGTGTGGCCTTTCAGGCCACAGCAGGTGATGGACCTGGCCCGAAATGTCAGGGGCCCCCACTGTCTTTACGGTTCTCGTCCTTGGCCAGTGCTGGCTTAGGGGTCACGGGGAGCCTGGGGCTGAGAGAGAGGGGCTCTCAGGATGGGGCTGTGCTTTGCCCAGCTCAGGACTGATTGGGAAGTTGGCAGGTACTCCTGGGGAATCCACTATGGGCTTCTTATCACAGCTTACAAGGCCAGGGCCCTGCAGAACCTCCTGGAAATGAGAAGAAAGCACTTCTGTGTGGAGGATAATAAAAGGCACCCTTCTGAGCAGGTGCCACTCCACCTTGGGGCATAGCTGAGTGCCTTTGTGCAGAGCTCACCTGGCCAGCTCTCCAGGGTGGCCTTATGTGCCCCCTTGTCTCCCTCTTTGGCCCCATTTAGTGCCCTTTGTCCACTGTTACTTTGCCCCACCCTACTCATTCTCCACACTGCAGCCAGCCTGGATCTTTTTAAAATGCAGATTGGAACCTGTCTCCCTCTGTTTAGAACTCTTTGGTGGAATCTGTGATGGCTTCCCACAACCACTTCAAGCCTCCAGGGCCATGCGAGTCTGGCCCCAGCTAACCCTTCTGCCTCATCGCCTCCTCTCTCTGGATCACTCTGCTGGCCTCTTGCTGTTCCTTGACTGTGCTGAGCTCTCTCCTACCTCAGGGCCTTTGCATTTGCTGTTCTTTGAACTTGGCCCCTGCCTTTCTCCTAATTGATACTTACTCATTCTTTAAGTCCCTTTCTTCAGCAAAGTCCCTTTTTCAGGAAGCCTTTCCTGAGCCAGGTGACTATGCCCAGTCATCTACTGTTCTAGAACTATGAACCTCTTCTGGGTACTATGTGCTGCATTGACGGTTTATGTTTATCTCTGTGGTTTTGTTTGCTGTCTCTCTTCCTTGCTCAACTTTAAGGTTCATGAGGGCTGGGGCCCTGTCTGTTTTTCTCACTGTAAGCCTGACACTAAACACAGTGCTTGACACGATGAATACTTGTGGAATGAACAAAAACCTGCGCTGAACAGCTGTCAGCTCCGGGGAACTAGAGATCTATCTGCTCCTTTCATTCTTTTTTTTTTTTTTTTTTAAACAAGTGAGCTACATTTCTTTTTTATTTTTTAATATTTATTTATTTATTTATTTATTTTTGACAGAGACAGAGACAGAGAGAGAACTGAACTGGGGGAGCTCCCAGTTCAGCATATGGTTCTGCACAGGCCGGGGCCAGGATTCGATCCCCGGTCCCTGGCGCTGCAAAGTGAGCGCTTAACCCACTGAGCCATCCCGGCTTCCCCTCCTTTCATTCTTAAACATCCAGTTACTCATCAAATACATGTTTGCTCCTAGTGGGTGTCATGCCTATGCTGGACACTGGGGATCCAGAGGTGGAAATAACAAAGCTCCCGCCCTCAAGGGGGTTGCAGACTGGTGAGAAAGAGGCCTTGAACAGAAGAGTAACAGCCAAGAAAAAAAGTGCTATAGCTGAAGCTTTAACAGGGAGGCCAGTGCAGAGAAGAGGGCAGATGCAATGGGTTTTGCAGGATGAGTAGGAGTTTGCCAGGAAGACAGAATGGAACTGGCATGGGGACAAGGACAAGTTGTACCATGTCCAGTACCAACCAGGCAGATTGCTGGGAGGGTGGTGATATGAAGGAGGAGGGGTTATGAGCCTAGGGAATAGGAGAAGTGGGGGCTGTGGGTACTGTCTGCAGATCCCCAGGGAGCTGGGCAGCAGTGACCTTGGGAGGAGAAAGAAGGTACAGGGAGCTGGGTTCCTGTGAGGAGGTGACCTTGGAAGTGCTGGGGGCATATGCGGGTTAGGAACGCTGTGGGGTGGAGTGTCTTTGTCCCTGCATTCCCAGTAGATACTTCCTCTTTGACCTTGTCTACACTAGCGTCACGTCGGAGTTCTCCTGAAGAAAGGGTCGTGTGGTGAACGGTTTGGAAACCCCAGGCACTGGAGCCTGGTGGTCAGGTGTGTGGGCTCCAGGGCCCGACCTCCTGGCTGCACACGGGGGCTCCTCCTGACCACTGGGTGCCTGAGGGCCACACTCCCCCGAAAGCCTCAGTTTTCTTACCTGTGAGGTGGGATAATGAAGGAACCTGCCTCCTAAGGCTGGTGTAAAGACTAAATGAGCAACTGGGGGTGCCCACGGCCCTGTTCCAAGCACTGTGCCAGCATTAGCACTCGTCACCCTCCTACTGCGTCAGGTATTTACCATATCTCAGCCACATCGTACAGTGGAAGAACTGAGGCACTGAGAGTTTACATAACTTGCCCAAGGCCAGCCAGTCCATGCTCCCAACGGCTAGGTTCTTTCTGAGTGGTTTTGGGCAAGCGACTAGCTTCTCTGGGTCTCTCTTTTCCTCCTCTGTAAAATGGGAATGATAGCAGTACCTCCTTCACGGGGTCACTGTGCGGATTAGTAGCACCCCTGCGTGCAAAGTGCATGAATCCAGTGCTTGGCTTTGGTCAGTCATCATACGTGTTAGCTGGCAGCATATGGTTGTGACAGGTGAAGCTGGGTTTGCGTGGCCAGGTGCTCAGAGATGTGGCCAGTCCTCCGTGAAGGTTACTGAATACTGTTGACACGGCAGCTGTGGGTGCACAGCAGATACTCCGTTCTGGGTTCTGGATCTGACGGCTCCGTTCTCCCCTCCCCGCTTCACCCCGGCTGCAGGCCAACGAGAACAGCCTTCTGAGCGCACAGCTCAAAGGCTTCCCCCTGTTCCTGCACTCGAACTTGGGCCTGAAGGACTGCAGCATCAACCCCAGGTCCCCGCTGCTCTACGTGACACGGCCCAGCGAGGTGGAGAAGGGCGTGCTGCCTGGCGAGGACTGGACCGTGTTCCAGTCCAACCACTCCACCTACGAGCCGGTGCTGCTGGCCAAGACGCGCTCGTCGGAGTCCATCCCGCACCTGGGCGCCGACGCGGGCCTGCACGCCGCGCTGCACGCCACCGTGGTGCAGGACCTGGGCCTCCACGACGGCATTCAGCGCGTGCTGTTCGGCAACAACCTCGGCTTCTGGCTACACAAGCTTGTCTTCGTGGATGCTGTGGCCTTCCTCACCGGCAAGCGCCTCTCGCTGCCTCTGGACCGCTACGTGCTGGTGGACATCGATGACATCTTTGTGGGCAAGGAGGGCACGCGCATGAAGGTGGAGGACGTGAAGGTGGGTCAGGGCCCCAGATCGGGTTGGGTGGGGTCGCCCCACCTTCTGACCTCCTATTACCCCGTCAGGACTTCGCTGTCTGCCTACGTCCCCCTCCCATGGCCGGTGGGTTTTATTAATGACCTTCATTGGAAGCCAGTGTCATTTAAAATTATATTGAAGGTTTAAGTGTAAGGGCATTTTGCACCTGGAGTGTGGAGCTCAAGAATGTATCTATGGGGAAAGAGAGCCATCCACAGGGATGCAGAGATGGAAGCTGTGCAGGGTTGTAATCCAGACGTGATTTTTAACTCTGTTAGAACCCCTACAAAACTCTTAAAACAAGAACTGGAGGGGAAAGCCGGGACGGCTCAGCGGGTTGAGCGCTCGCTTTGAGGCCATGAGGACCGAGGATCGAATCCCGGCTCCGGCCCAGGCAGGACCCACGTGCTGAACTGGGGAGTTCCCACAGTTCGGTTCTCTAACTGTCTCTGTCTCTGTCTCTCTCTCTAT